>JAKTQT010000244.1:16642-31036 GCA_030579355.1 Botryozyma nematodophila | reverse complement strand
ATTTATGGAAAACTACTAAAAAACTACAGGTACATTTACATTTACAATTACAACTAGATTTACATAATCATGGATAGATATTCTCTTATACTAAATATTTTAAATAAATAATAAATAATATATAATTAATAATATATAACTAATAATAATAATAATAATTACAATAAAAATGTAGAATTCAACTTAGTCAAACACATTTTACGAACAAAAATGCATTCCGGCTTAATTGGAATTCATTATTCTTTTCATTTCCAGATACCGAAAACCAATTTGTCAATAACATGGAATCAGTTACAAAACATAATGACACATAGTGTATAACGAGTTGTTGGAAATGAATTTTAATAAAATTTATAGATAATAAAAAACAATCTATACGTAAATTTTGAAAATCATCATAAAATTGTTTATTTATTTACTATAAAATTTCAATCAATTTTTAAAATTTACTTTTAAGAGTATGTATTTTGAAAAATTCTTAACAAGTAACATTAAAATTTTTTTATTGTTACGTGCAAATACCTATTATAAAACAACTATTAAACAGGGTAACGATTTTGTTCTAAAAGAAAATCTTCATATTGTAGCGAAAATATGGCATCTTCATAGGGTTTCGATAAATTACAATTGAATAAAGTATGATATTCTACGAAAGTAAGATATTATTTTTTATTTTGAAAATAGAAAATTGGTCATGGAGTTTTTCGTATATTTAGACAAATCATTTGATTAGGCTTTAAATTCTATTAAATGTTCACATGATCCCCAATTAAAGTACAAAAATGATTTGTTGCGTTCCATTTTTTGCAAGTCATAATCACTAGTATGTAGATTGTTTATAGAATAAAACTCAGTAAAATTAATAATTAAATACAAGAAATGTAACAAAACAATAAATTCGTACATAGAATAACAAAAGAACAAATTAATAGAAAATAAACACACATGTAAAATCCACTACGCATCGAATATGTTATAAACGTATACTTTCTTTTCTTTCTTCAAATCAAAATAATTGTTTAACAGTTTAGATAAATCCATGACATTATTATTGACCCCCAAGTATGGAAAAATAAGCAAACAAATAACTAAAAAAAAAAACATAGAATAAAATAAAATACGTGAAGATGATTAAATAATAAATAATTAGCAATTAACAAGATACAAATTACAATTAAATTCATTAGTTCCTCCGTTGGACCTGGGCTCTTTGGACGGTTGCTTTCCCTCTAGCTAAACCAATTCCTTTGCCTTGCTGTCCTTTAGCTTTTAGCATTGGAGCATGTCTGCATGTTAGGAAACCAAACAAAATAATATGTATATTTTAAGCCTAATTGAAAATCACATTGCATAAAATTACTCACCGTAACAAATCTGGAAGTATGAAAAACCTGATTTGTGATCCTCGAATATAAACTTGATCTAAATGTGAAACCCGACCATCTCTAGCTGTCATTGTAATATCTCGAAGTTGTACATTCATATTATCTTCCACTATAAAATTAGAATACATATTTTTTTATTAAAAAGATTACTAAATAATTAAAAACGCTACCTTCTAAAAGTTTTCCTCTATATGTTTGTCCAGTATTTATTTCCATTGTAACTATATGTCCCTGAAAAAAAGTTAGAAATTAGTTGATATATCATCAAAAAGATTGATTTAATAGTTTTATTTTTATTTTTTAATAAAAAAAAATACTCACTTGAGCTTCATTAAGAAGTTTGATTGGAATTCCAATCGACGATATAGAATTACTCATGCTAAATTAACTATGATGATCAAAGTATAGTCTTTAAAACAATCAATTATCTAGTGATTTAATTCTCAAATACTTTGAATATAACAGAAAAGATTCTATAGTGTTTAGTTTAACTTAATTTATTTAGTATTTCCATAGTAACCAAGACCTTTCATTTATTTTTGTTTTTCTCGCTGTCAAGTGCAAGGAAATTATTTTCTTACATAATAAGTTATTTCAATAATTTCTCTGATTATAATAATTAAAATTTAAGATTGGAGAATAAGACGATGAATTAGCAAAGTCTAGATACGAATTAAGATAATTAGACAAATTAAATACAATACAATTTTACAATTAGGAAATAGTTGAAAATTAAATATAATACAATTTGGAAATGAGTGACACTAATGGCGATGATAAAAAATTGTGTGGGAGATGTAAAATTAACATTGGAGAATTGATCACGAGAAATGAATTATTGTGTAAGGAGTGTTTTTTGCATTACGTAAATGGCAAACTGAGGAAACAAATGGAGGAGTTTAAGGTTTTATACAAAAAAAATAGTACTGATAATTCTTTGAATAGTAGTATTGATGCGGTTAAAATACTAGTACCATTTTCATTTGGAAAATCATCATTGGCTATGTTAAATTTATTACAAAATTTAAGACTTGCTCAAAAAGATATGCATAAAGGAAAAACCGGATTTGATTTAACTGTAGTTCATATTGATTATTCTAGCATTAAAGGTTTAAATCCTAATAAAGATTTGGCAAGCAACGATATGAAACGTCTTTTATTTGATAGGCTTAAAAGTTTTTATAGCGATATTAACTTTTTAAATATTCCAATCGAAAAAGTTTTTTTTAACATTGAATTTGATTCGGTCGTTGATTCAAATGATACCTTTTGGTTAAACAATAAAAGTAATAATGAAGGATCAAATGATAAAAAATATTCTATAATGGATGTTTTAAACGCAATGCAAGATAAAACTTCAAAAGAAGACATTTTAAACATAGTTTTAAAATCACATATAATTCCAAATTTAGCAAAGGAAAATAACTGCAAAGTAATACTATGGGGTAATTCAATGACTAAAATGGCTGAATTAGCTATTTCATTAACAACAAAAGGTAGAGGCAGTGTCTTACCATTTGAAATAGGACTTAAAAAGAATTCCATTAGTAATAATTTAAAAAATATATATCCAGTTAGCGATCTTTTAAGATCAGAATTAGAAAATTATATTAATATTTCTAATATCCAATTAAATAATGAAAAAATTAGTTTAAATGAAATGGTATTAAATGAATATGAAAAATCATCAAATATTAAGAAACTTATGTCTATTGATGAATTAGTTCGTAATTACTTTGATGATACCACTAAAGATTTCCCATCTATTGTATCTACTGTTGTAAGAACAATAGCAAAATTAAAGCCGCAACCTATCTCGAATGAAGATGTTAATGAAGTCTTTGTATGCGATTTATGTGGTGGAATTGCTTATGAAAGTGATTCACAATGGCTATCTAACTTTACCGTAAGTAGCCTTGATTCGAAATTAGATGCATGTGAAAACCACTTAAATGACAAAAAACTAGGTTCTTCGTTTAATCCACAGATTTGTTACGGCTGCACTGTTACTATAAATAACTCAAAATCATTTTCCTGGAACAAATTTAATCAATCATATAAAGATGCTTTACTAGAAGAATATTTAATCAATGATTAATTAGGTTTCAAAGTTAAAAGATTGTCTTGTGCATATTATGTTATTTCCGTATTTGATGAATTAAAAGTTATGTATGTTTATGTACCATATGTTTATTGATAATTAATAATTTTTTGAAAAAAGGTTTACTTTACTAATTGATTAACTTTTATTAACTTTTACATATTATTTTTTTTTTAAAAAAAAAAGTTTTTAGATTTTATAAATAAAAAAAAAAAGGGCAAAATCAAATCAAATCAAATTTCTATAAAGTAAACTTTTGAATATTCAGGTTTGTTTTCAGGTAAAACATAACTAGATATCTACTTTGTTTTATTTTTTTCTCCTTATTTAAAATATTATAAAGGATAAAATAAAATGAGGATAAAATAGATATAACTAAAAAGTTATTTTAATATTCAAGTCAGCAAGTCCTCTATGTGCACTAGAAGGTCTAAAACGAATTTGACTAACTGTATTGTTTGCTGATGAATAAGGAGTTCCAGCATCTGAAATAAGGAGTTCATTTTCTAAATGGAACGTGATTGGGTTGCAACCGGTTCCTGCATAGAGTAAGTTTTCTGGAGTGAGACAAAGAAAATCCATAGTTGAGTTATCATGACTATGAACATAAATAAATGATCCGCTAACCCCAAAGTTAGCTTGAGATCCACCAATAATAACGTGTTTATCGTTGTCTAAACCTATAGGAATTAATTCTTGTTCCGGTCTACCATAAGGAACTTGGTATTCGGCGTATAATTTTACACTTTGACCTCTTTGTTGACTACGTTTTTCAATAGGTTTAGCACGCTTTTCAATAGAAAAATCTGGGATTCCAGCTGAAAGAGCATAACTCACAAAGGAGAGAATAATAAGAATATTAAGCATTTTTGTTTTTTATTGATTGCTTTTATGATATTTGTTTTATGTTAATATTAGTTTAAAAATTGGGAGCAAAAAAAAATAGTTTAATATGAAAATTTTGCTAGAAAATGAAGGATAGAAAAAAGAAAAAAAAGTGGGAATTGAATGGCTTTAAGGCCTAATATATTTTTAAAAAAGTGAGTCCATGTTAAGTTATTAAGCTGAGCGTTTTAAATTTTTTAAAATATTTTTGTCAGTTTCTTAATAATTATTCTGGGAGATTTCAAGAAATTTTTTATAATTAGTCATTTGACACATTTTAAAAACGTTTTTAAGTGTTATAAACTAAATTAAGTTTTTAATCCGCTTACCAACCTATAAAAATTAATCATTTGGAAACATTACACAAGCACTAATACCGTTGGATGATCACTTTATTATGAACGTCTTGGCTTTGTTTATTTTTGCATTATTTTTATTTGATTGTTTACAATTAATAAGTTTGAAACTATGCTATTTTACAAGAAACGCATGCGCTCGTTAAGGGTTATGTTTTATGTGTTTACATGAAATAATATTCACTTACTAAACATTAAGAATGAGCATGATTTATAAGAAGTATATGACAGTATAAAATTCATATTAAACACAAATAGATGTAATTGAATAAATAAAATAAAAAAATGTAAATATAAAACTAATAAAATGGTAAAAGAATTGAAAATGAAATACAATAAAATATTAAGAATAAAATGACAAATTAATAATTCAACTTATAAAAATAATTTTTCATTTGCTGTAAAAGCTCTTAACGAAATGACTCCACGTATAGACCATTTTCGGTTCGAAGCGTACAATATTTTGTAACTGATTTTATTTTATAAATAGCAATAATATAAATAATACATATTAACAAAAAGTATGCATATTTGTACGAAGTTATGTAGAATATAAAAATGCAATAATACAAATAGAATCTAACAATTAATAAGTCCAAACGACAATAACTTTAGGAACAATGCAAATGGAAATTAATTTCGTGTAAGAAGCGTAAATAGACTATTTTCGATCCAGTTGCTAAGGAATTGGGAAAAAAATAAATATGAAAACCGTTAGCTGGGACGCTTAAAATTGTGATATTATATTTATTGTTACATTATAAATATCATTTTTTTTTTTATAAAATATGAGCTATTATAACATTTTATCTAATCCATTATAAGTCATTTTGCTCATGATATTTAAAATTTTTGTTCGATTATATTTTGTCAATTATGTCTTGATTTATGTCATATTTATTTCATATTTACTAGAAACCTATTTTTAATTTATAGTTTATTTATATCCTTTTTCACTTCTGGTAACTATAACAATTATTTCTATAGAAACGCATGACTTTAAACTTACTGTAGTAATAATCTATTATAGAAAACAAAAAAATAGTTTAATATATAATATTAATTAGAAATAAATCAAAAAGCATCTAAGTTGTAATTCGTAAACATCGTTTTTTTTTTCTTTTTGCTTAATCGATAATTATTAATCTCTTTTTGTGTTAATACATTTTTTTAAAAAAAAAAAAATAATAATAATAATAATACAATATAAATTAAAAGTTTTTTCTAACTTATGGTTAGTCTCGTTCTATATGTCGATTGCAACGCGGTTTTCTTATGAAAATTTAGACTTTAATTCAATTCTCGATGACTTGTGTGTACGGTTTATTATTAATTGTCCACCTGAGGAGTTTGCTTCTGTAGAGGTGAGTGTTTTTATGTTTGTTTCTTCAGATTTTAGATTTTTGAATCCATTTTAATTTTTTCATATTTTTCTTAAAATTTCTTACTTAGACCTAACAAAAACAGCGGATATGTTTCCAAATAGAAGAAGCTCAGTGGTATTATGAAGATTTTGTAAGGGAACAAAATCATTTAATCCCACCAATGTCGTTAAGAAATTTTACTTCAAAAATATTTGAACACTGTTATCTACTAAGAAAATGGAGTGGAACGCAGGAAAAAGTTTTCGATGATTTTATGGCTTACAAAACTAGAATACCAGTTCGAGGTGCAATTATACTTAATGATAAAATGAGTAAAGTTTTATTAGTTAAAGGTTGGAAATCAAATTCTAGCTGGGGCTTCCCTAAAGGAAAAATAAATAAAGATGAGGAAGATCATGTATGTGCAGCAAGAGAAGTAGATGAAGAAATAGGTTTCGATATCACTCCTTATATTGATCCAAATGAATATATTGAACTCACAATGAGAGAGAAACAAGTTCGCTTGTATATAACTAGAGGTGTTCCTTTAAATTCAAAATTTGAACCAAGAACAAGAAAAGAAATATCAAGAATCGAATGGTATAACTTAAAATCTTTACCTACCTATAATGGTTATTATAAATCAAATAATGAATCTACTGGAAATCCCTTACAGGATTCGAAAAAAGACACTAATAATTTTTATCTTGTGATTCCTTTTTTGCAAACTTTGAAAAAATGGATCTCGAAACAACGAAGTAATGACAGGGAAAATTTTGCAAAGCAATCTTTTCCCAATGATTTTATACAAGATATGCTTACTCCTCAACAGGAAGTATCACAAATTTTTATTAATTCACCTCCAGAAACTAGTAATTCTAGTAATTCTGATAAATCAAAAGAATTAATGAAGCTATTAAACCCATTGTCTGTTTTGTCTTCATCTAATTCTGTTGATAATAGCAATAATATCGGCAATCCAAAACCATTACCATCACAAGCTTCCATATTAAATCAAATTTTCCCTAATAATAACTATTCTCCTTCGACTTTAAATACTGAAGATAATCGCGGTAAAGAATTACTTTCTTTGTTAAAGTCAAACAATTCAAAACCTCCAGGAATTGTTCCATCTGATAATTCTTTTAACTCTGTTCCTATTAGCCGGACTAATTTGCCAAACTCTATTTATAATCAACCAACTCCTATTTACAATCAACCTGGTTTTGTTTACAACCAGCCAGAACCTATTTTTAATCAATTGAACCCTATTTCCAACCAACCAAGTTCTATTCACAATCAACCAAGTCCTATAATTCACAATCAACCGATTCTCATCAATCAGCCCATCAATCAAACCATCAACCACATCAATCAACAGTCAGCATTCTCTGATGCTGGAGTTTCCTCTGAATCCTCTTTTGGATATTTATCTGTTCCTTCATGTCAACATAATAATGCGAATATGTATTCGCCTTCAGTTTCTACTGCATCGCCGGCTCCTCAGTTTACAACTCCTATTTTACCCTTTTCTTCGCCTGGGTTAGCAAGAGTTTCTACTAGTAAATTTCCAAATGATTTTTCTAATTCGATTAATCAAAATAAACCACAATATCCTTTAACAAATAGTAAATTCCCTTATCCTACACCTCAAGATGAACTTTCAAAAATGGTTAAAGATGCTGCGATTGCTAAAAATACTTTTAAGAAAACAACAGATTCTGGGAATTTGCTATCTATTCTTACGAGACAACAAGAGGGACCATCCTCTGGTGAAATACCATTGCCTCCTTCTAAAATGCAGACAAACACCGCGACATTTTTTCAACGAGATTCAAATCTTAGTTCATCAAAGGATTTGTCAAATACAGAAATTTTCCTTTTTTTACTCGAGGAGATGATGGAAAACAAAATAATTTGAACGGTCAAAATATTACAGTAGAACAAGAAAAAGGAGTGACTAATATGAAAAATGCGACGAAGGTTTTTGATACAGTTGTAGGAGATAATAAGAATAATCAAAATAAAAATAATAATTATATCAAGAGCCAATTTTTAAATGAGAATAAGATTTACAACAACAACAATGCGATGCCATATTATGTTAATTTTAATCATAATAAGAAACCAATAGACACGAATGAATTACAGCTTAATGATAAACCAAATTATCCAATAAACGGCATTTACAATAACAACTCTCACAGCACAACTAGTATTAAAACTGGGAAAGATCCGAAAGGTTTAAATAAACCCAAAAGTTCAATACGAGAAAAAGATGAGGCTGATTTGTTAAAATATTTGAAGGAGTTTGCATTATAGGAGTACTGGTTATTTATAGCTTTTAGAAATATGAAATATTAGGATTTAGGTATTACAATGACTTAATGTAATATGTTGTCTATACACTTGTATATACACATATACGTGTATGATTTTTAGTATGAATATGTGTATGTATGTATATATATATATGTATATATATATGTATGTATATGTGTATGTATCTATGTATCTATGTATCTATGCATCTATATATAAACTTAAAGTAGATATTAATACTAGCTACTACACACATTATAAAAATAAAGAACAAATAACAACATTAATTTATATACAAGTAAAAATGTAAATCAAAATAATCTATGTAGCATTAAATTTTAAATTTAGGATTCTGTGGTGTAATATGAAAAGGTGACCATATACCCCTGATTGATTGATTTTCTGATTCGACCCTTTTATTTGGCTTTTTAAGTGCTTCACCAGATGAATTTCGTAAAGCATTTGCGGTTTGAAATATTTCATCTGAAGATTTGTTTCTTACACAAATTTGTTTTGAACGACCATTTGTATACTCTCCCTTAATATTTGGATGTCCAGTTTTATTTAATACATTAATTTCAATCTCAGGATTCTGCTGAGCAAACCTTTTCAATTTTAAATCTAAAAATTCTCGCATTCCATTCGAACTTCCTGCTGCTGGTGCAAATTGGAATGTTATACGTTTGCATGGTAAAACAAATGTACCTAAACCGTTCAAGTATTTTGAAGGTGCTTTTTTGATTACTCTGAGAGGCATTTTTTTTATTTTCTAATTAGATTTGCTTAATCAATTTTTATTTATTTTGCTATTTTTTTATTTTTTTGTGTTTTGTTTTTTCTCTTTGTTCTTTAGATCTTTTTACCCAATTCTATTTTTTATTGTCTTTATATTGTTTTATTTAATTCTTCTGAATAATTATTTGCTAGTACTAAAAGAAAATTGCTTCTAGTACTGTATTCTGCATAGTAACTATTATACAAAAATTGCTATAAAATTGCAATAATTTGTTTTTCTTTTATATTAAATAGCAACCAACTATTTTTTTTACTAAATTAATAAGAATAAATATAAATCATAATAAGGAAATAAAATAATAGAGTAAAATGAAGAGTTTGTATAATTAGACTTGGTTAGAATAAACAAATAGCATTAATTAATTGTCTATTAAAAAATATTATATAGCTTTTTTTCAAATAGCATTTTTTCTAAATTTATTGATTAATAATAGAATTTATTTTATTATATTATTTTAATACTGTATAGGAATATACTACCCAGAAGTTAAAATGGTAAGTTTTGGTTTGGTTTTTATATTATTTATTAATTATTTATTAATTATTTATTATTTATTTATTAATTATTTATTTTATTATAATTTTTTAATTTATTGATCATTTATACTAACAACAGTTGGACGAACTTCCACAACATTTACAAATATATTTTAAACCTCGACCACCAGTTAAATATTTATCGCCATCTGATTATTCAGTGAATGAAAGGAAAACACCATATATTACTGGAATAGCATCTTTAATTCAATTAGCAGATTCACCGCCTAGTGATTTAGATACTTATGTACCAACAGAAACAATACAGGTTCAAAGGATAAAGAAAAAACAAGAAAAAAAGAAAAAACAGGAAGAATATTTACAAAAAGGTTTATTAGAATGGAACCCAGATGAAGATGAAAATATTAGAGGTGATCCGTTTAAAACTTTATTTGTAGGAAGATTAAATTATGACACTACTGAAGAAAAACTTGCTGAGATTTTTGAAAAATTCGGTCCAATAAAGAGAATAAGAATAGTTCGTGAAAAAAATGATGATAAAAATGAAAATTCAAGTACAACGAAAAATGTAGATATGAATGAAAATACTGATTTAAATACAGATACAAAAGAAAATATAGATCAAAAAGAAAATGTTGTTACAAAAGAAAACACTGATAAAAAAATAAATAAAGAGAAAAAAAGATCAAGAGGATATGCTTTTATAGTATTTGAAAAAGAAAGGGATTTAAAAAATGCGATTGATAGTTCGAAAAATTTAATAATAGATGACCGAAAAGTTATAGTTGATGTTGAAAGAGGTAGAACAGTTAGAAATTGGAAACCCCGTAGATTAGGTGGTGGTTTAGGTGGTAGACATTATACTAAAAAGGATATATTACAGTCTGTTTCCTCGTTTATGAATAATGTTCGAAGAGAACAATCTTTATCATACCCATCTGGACCTGCTTCATCACGAAGAAGTGGCGGAACTTCCAGCATAAATTCAAGTCGAGGCGAAAGAGATAGGTTTAGAGATAGAGCGGACTCGAGATTTTCTAGTAACTCGAGTAGTAGATATGAAAGAGAATCAGATAGAGACCGTAGATCTTCTTACAGAGATAGACCGAGAGAAAGAGATCAACGATTTCGTTCAAGAGACTATGGTGATAGAGAAAGGAATGAGCGGAGGAGTGAGAGAGACGAATTCGGTTATGATAGAAGAAGCGAGAGAGAAGATTTTGGTTATGATAGAAGAGGTGAACGAGAAGATTTTGGTTACGAGAGAAGAAGATATGAAAGAGATGATAGAGAATCACAATTTAGTGGTAGGAATGCTATACCATCTAGAATGCAATCATCTTACAACTCAAGAGTTGCACTAAGTTATGATGACATTTCTGATTCAAAGAAGGCAACTGAGTCAAAAAGAGAGTGGGATCAAGGTAAGATTGACATTCGAGATCCAAAAAGGAGAAGAATGTGAGTGAGAGAGTGAGTTTGTATGTATGTAAATACAATAAAATAAATTACCAAAATATACACAACTTTTAATTATTACATAGAATAAACAGAAAACTAGAATACACTATTTACCAGAGTACACAAAGCAACGCCTGAACATATATATACATACGAATACATACTTAAACATGCATATATATATATATATATATATATGTACACTTATAAACATATAGTTTGCATATGATTGTTTACGCACTTATTTACATAGAGACATCAATGACCTCGCTCTTATCGGAATCATAATACGAAATTAGCTTGACTCTAAATTGTGAAGCAGTTACACCAAACAATTTTAACAACCGTGATTGCCGACTATCTATTACATCATTTTCTTTACATACAGTATAATCATTATCTATAACGATATGTCCATTTTTAAAGGAAGTATTTAAACCTAATTGTCTTAAATTTGGTTCTAAATTATGTGGTAGTGGAACATCTTCTTCTGTAGGGATTTGACCAGCTCTTGAGTAAATTATACCTTTTGGTATAATAAACGTAACTTCTGAAGTTGCACCAGCTCTTGCGAAATCTGATTTTGAATATGAGTTAAAATAATCAATAACAACATTTGGTAAATCATTTGTAAATAATAAACCAACTTCTCCTTGTATTTTTAAGGCTAATTTACTTAGATTATCTTTTAATTCCTCTTGTGGACTTAAACCCAATGCTTTTGCCATAACTTTAGTTCTACCTAAGAAAATTCTTGAATCTTTCCAATCAGTTCTAACTTGTTTTAATATAGAGTTTCTCATATTTTCTATAGAAAATAACCATATATATTTATAAACAGCTAATGATTCTTGTATTTCATTGTAAAGTTTTTCTTTGCCTTCATGGCCCTTTTTTTCAGTTTGTGTGAGAGAGACTAAGTGTTAGTATGTAATTATATAAGTTTTAATAGAAATAAACGACATGTAAAATCAATTAAATGAAAAATATAAAATAATTCTAAATAACTAAATAATTCACACTTACTGAGTTTGGATCTTTTAGATTTTGGCATATTTAGGTATCAAAAAGTGGTATTATTAAAAGACTGTTTATTAATTTTTTTATTAAATATATGTTTTAGGTTATATGGTTTATATGAAAATTTTGTTTTTCTTTAATTGAATAATTTAATTATTAAATTAAATTTACTTATTATTTCAATTAATTTATTGATTTCAATTTATATTATAATTTACTTGTATTATTAAATTACTACGCTTTAATATTATTATATACAACCACTTTATATTTAATATTTATATTTTTGCTTGCTTTACTTACTATTTATTATCAAGTATTTATTATTTTTATTTATTATTATTATTTCTAAATTTACTAATTACTACAATTCTTTTATCAACACGATTGGAATTCTTTATCTATGTATTATTATTGTTTATTGTTATTTTTATTATGATTAATAGTTATCGTTTATTATTTGCTATTATTTACTATCATTTTCTATCATTATTTATCTAATCCTATAACTGTTAACTATTCTATCATTATTCAATCAATTGAATATTTATATTCTATAGAAAATTTTACTTCTCTATCATTGCAATAATTAGGGTTATTTACTATGGAAGAATATTTGTTTAAGATTACTATGTATTTCGTACTATTGAAATCTGCTATATTCATTTTTGTCATATTGTATATTGTATGGATTCAATTTACAAGTTTTTTATATACACTAATACATTTTTTAACATATATTTTAATATGTATATACATACATATATATAAACACATATACGTACATACAAAATTACTCATTAAATATATACAGATTAAGAATATTTAAATCTGAAATACAGAAGTGAATATTTTGTAATATTTTCTATAACAACGGATATTAAACGTTCAATGTATATTTGTATTCCTGTAGGAAAAAAAATTAATAGTATATAACACAGTATAATAATGTAGTATAAAATATAATATACTGATTTAGTATAACAAATATAACATTGTATATATATTATATTATTATATTGAATGATACAGAATTATATTATATAGAATTATTTTATATAGTATTTTAGTATATATTATATTATTGTATTAAATGATATAGAATTATACTATGAAGTATTATATAATATAGTATTTTAGAATATATAATATAGCGTACTGTTTAATTGTATAAAATATAACATTATATACTTGCTATAAACTAATATATGACCTTTTATTTTAGTTCAAAGAAAAACATAGTATAACAATATTACTACGTATAATTATTATCTACATAGCAACCAAATTCTTCACCATATTACTATATTCTTATATCCCCATACTTAAAATATTTTACATTATACACTACAGAATAACATAATAATAAACAATAATTATCATAGTAAACTAAAAATAAATAATACAACTAAAAACATATTCATAATAACGCATTACATAAACATACAAATTATACAAGTACATAATATACGGCCCGTTGCTACGGAACAATATCGGGTTCCGGGTACGGACAGGTGGAGAACCCCGCTATTAATTTTTATTATATTCTCTATATATAAGTTTGTTTCTCATTTGTTAATTTATTCAATTGTTTTTATTTGCTTATTTAATTGACTATCTAATTATTTAATATTTAATTTTTTTTTATTTAATTTATTTAATTTATTTAATTTATTTAACCTCATTAAATTATTTCATTTAATCCTTTCGTTTAAGAGTTTTTATTTATTTATTTTTTCTTTTTTTCACTCTATTTATTCAATAAATATTCATCATGGTTAAAGCTGTTGTTGCAGGCGCTAGTGGCGGTAAGTGATTTATTATGTTATCAGCATATCATCTTTAATTATAATACAATAATAATCAATTATTAAAATAATATAAAAAATATTTTCTTTATACTCACATTTTGTAGGAATTGGTCAACCTTTATCTTTACTTCTTAAAACAGTGAGTTGCCTTGATGCATAAATTTTCCCCACATATTAAATTTTATAAATACTATATATTGTATATCGAGTATTATATATATATATTTATATATGTAAATGTAAATAACCTGTCACATACTAATAATAGAGCCCCCTTGTTAGCGAGCTTTCGCTATATGATGTTGTAAACTCTCCTGGAGTAGCAGCTGATCTTTCTCATATATCAACACCTGCAAAAGTTACTGGCTATTTGCCAAAAGATGATGGACTTGAAAA
>JAKTQT010000243.1:13677-25946 GCA_030579355.1 Botryozyma nematodophila | reverse complement strand
AATTTTTTTTTTTTTTTTTTTCATAATAACTATTTAAATAATATAATTTCCCCCCGTTTTTATAATTTAATTTTTTTTGCCAGCATTTTTAAAAATACGAATTTTTGTTTAATTTTAGAGTCTCATTTATTATTACAAGGTAATTTAATTATATATAATTACTATGACAACCTTCATATAAAATTGAATTTTAAGCAATTTTTACTATCAACTTACTATAGCATTTGTTAAAATTTATCATTTATTATATTTAACAGTACGTACAAAATGTTATTAAGGAAAAATAAGTTTAATAGACTCTTACGGGAAAGTAATTTCTTAAATGGGGAACATTGGAATAAAAATAATAAAAAATATTTACATGATTTTAAAGGAAATGGAGATAAAACTAGTATTGGAAATGAAGAAAATTTAAAAAAGATTAAAAATAGAGGTAAAAGTGAAAACAAAAATAAAAACTATAATAATAACAGGAATACTAATAAAGATATAAAACAAAGCTGGACTTTGAAAAATAATATTAAAAATATTTATAATAAATCTTATAGAAATGAGTTGATAAGTAATATTGCCAGTAGACAAAATATTGGAGAAAAAAAAGAATTTGCTTTTAACCCTTATAATGTTAAAAACTGGAACGATATTGGTATTCCTGAACTTGTTTCCAATAATTTAAAAAAATTTGTAAATAATGATATTATTGAACCAACATTTTTTCAAAAAGGAATGTTTGCAATACTTCGTACAGGTGATTCTATTCTAATTAAAGGACCTCCTGGATGTGGTAAATCACTTGCAATATGTCTTTATGTCTTAACAACCAAACAATATTATGAAGATTCTATAGGACATTTAATAATAGTTCCAAATGCAAATATTGCTTATAAATATTATCATTACATTGAATCAATCACTCGTGGTGCTCCTTTAGAATTAAATAAAATCGTACAAATATGTTATAGAGATAAAATTTCCCCAGATCCAAGTACCCAATTAAATAATCTATATAAAAATCCTTATCCGCATATATTGATTACTACTCCTAAAAGATTATTAGATTTATTTGAAGAAAATCATAAGTTATTACAAAATTCTACAAGGTATTTACGATCGATAATTGTGGATGAGGCAATGGAAGTGATTAATCCTTTACCGACATTTGCTTCAATAGATATGATTAAAAGGGATAAAAAACATATACGTCCAACTGATCTATTAATTGATCATATAATCAACGTAAGGAAACTTGCAATTTTCACTGATATTTCATTAAATAAGATTCCCTTACAATTTTTATTTATTGATTCAAATGCAAATAAAGATTTACAAGTACATATAAGAAATAAGAATTGGATAGCTGATAATAATTTAATACGATATGGGTTTAATTCTATTACCGAATCTAATACAATTGGTAATGTCGACTTAAGTTGCTATCAGGTTAAAGAAACAGAATCATCTGACAGTATTGTTCTAAAAGGAATGGATTTACCACATCTACAAAAAAGCCAATTCTTATGGAATTCAAGTGAAAAGAAAGATAAGCAAGAATGGATAGAAAAAAGAAGGAAAATAAATGATGAATTGAGGAAAAAAAATTTACCTATTGATAATAAATTAATTATGGGTATCGAAAAAATATGGAACAAAGATGGAAAGAAGAAATCATTAGTAATAATTCCTGCAAATAAGTCAGTAATTAAGATAGGGGAAAAAATGAATCAAATTGGATTGAATACAGGAATACTTTTGATTGAAAAGGGTAAATTTGTAATTCAAAGCACTAAAGACAAATCTAAATTAATAGACGCAGATAAATTTTTTACAAACTTGCAACACAACATTGAGATTGATTTCTTGATTTCTAATTTATCGAATATCGTAGGAATGGATTTTAAAGGATTAAATAGGATATATGTTTTAAAAGCTGAAAGTTTTGTAGATAGCTCTGATTTACAAAATACCCTCGGATTAATTAGGAATACTCCAACAAGTGCGGTTATGTATGGTGGACGAGGTAAGCTTACTGGATCCGATAGGGGAAAGGTCATACTTCTGGAGGATGATAAGTTAATAGAAAAAGAAGCACAAGAGGAGATTTTATCCAGTTACGTGGTGGAGAATAATGCAAGCATGGTTAATGAGTATGCAGATTAGGGTGTGTATATAATATGTAAATAATAATATAATAGAATGTAAATAGTAATTTAGTATAAATTATAATGATCACACATAGGCTTGGTTGCATGCCATTTTGTATATAGTTTTACTCTGAATATTATCACAACTGTGCATCTGATATGTATATGGTGTGTATATAGTGTTTATATGATATGAATATAATATGAATAGCAATACAAAAATAGATACACATGCTAAGTGAATTTAAATTACAATGCATAATAATAAATAAATATGATCGATATATATCATAAACTCTAGTATACTACTTATTATAAATGGAAATCATATATTACATTATAACTTTTAAACAGTGCAATATTCATTTAGCATATAAATACACTATAATTAGCTATGCGACATTCTGCTACATATAGTGAATAACGTAAAAAAGGTAATAATTGACATTTAATAAATAAACTGTACTAAATATGAAAATTTACAGATTCTACAACTATAAATGGAGAACACTTATTAATAAATAAACTAAAAAATTTCTGTAGAAATTCTCTATGCAAGAATAAATTAAAAAAAAAATAAAATAAATTAATTTAGAATTGATCATATACTTTATTTTATAATAGTTCAATAGTTGAATTATTTTGCTAAATCTAATTTATTCTTCTCATAGAAACAAACTCTCTGCAGTACACTCACGAAAGCCGAGTATGTAGTGCAATAACCAATAAAGAACCGAAAAGAAAAGCGCAGACGGAAAAATATAAACCGAAGAATTTAATCGGATAAAATCGAAATTAAATCTCAAGGTTAGTATTTTACTATAATCTATTTGCGTAAAATTAAATGAAATTTTTCGATTTTTTTCCTATCATTTGTAACCTTTAGGGTACCTTAAATCACCTAACGCCGAGCTTTCTATATAAATAATTTAAGCACCTTCCTTTTTCAGTAATAGATATTTTTTTTTCTATTAGGATTATTAATAAAATACGCAAATCTGTTTTGAGAAAATTACTAACAATTTATAAAGAAAGCCTTATCAGTAGATCGAAATCGCTTATATTGATGATAAATTACAAAAATAATAAATTTCCGGTTGCTAATTAAAATTTAGTCTTTTATTAAATATGGTATGCAAATTAAGAAGTAACTAACAATATTTCTTAATTGAGAATTATATAATGAATTTTCTTTAACATAGTAATAGGGTATTATTATCTACTTTTTCCGCTTCACTATCTTTTGTTTACATTATTATTTCCTATCTATCCATTTTTTAGCCAATAAATATAAGTAATTGGATATTTTGTTACTGTGCGTAGATTCTTTTGGTTATTCATTACTCACTTCTTTATCTTTATATAATTGATTCGTATTGTGTATAAATTCATTGTATATCCCTTCTCAAAATGTTTTTTCTTTTTAAATTATTGTTTAAAAATACATTCTTAAATACATCTCTCCTTTAGTTTTCATCTTTGTAATGTATTCCTCCATTTTATCTATAGGAATTGCCCTTTTAGGGTCTGTTGTTAAGGCTGAACTCTCTAATTCAGGTAGAACAGTTGTTTTAGGTGGAATTGATTATTTCGTACCACCAAAACCTGTTGGTTCAGGTATAATTCCTTCGTCTAGCCTTTCAAAATTAGCCGGCGGTAGCTCAGATTTATTTCCTTTAACAATCTTTTCTGGTAATGAAACTTTATTCAATGTTTATGATCTTTCCAGTACCGTACAATCATTTACAGAATCTGATGATGTATTCACAACTTCATTCTTAGAAGCTATTTATATTCAATCTTCAGTACCAAATGCAACAATTTCTATTATGGAATCTCATTTACCTTATAATGTTTCATGGACTTATGTTTCTCCTGAAACTCCTTCAACTGTTCTTCCAGGTGGCCCTTACTTCCTTAATGTTTATACTGGTGATATCTACGAAGCATGGAGATTATACCCAGATAATCAAGCTGCTTTCTCTTATGGAGTAGTTGATAATATGGATGGTACTTTCCAAGAATTATCTGCAAATAATGGTCCTGCTGCTGATGTTTCAGTTGCTGTACCGTCAAAGTTATATTACAAGGCAACAGCTGATAAACCTCTAGCGGGTTTGCGATTTGGTGTAAAAGATATCTTTGATATCGCTGGTTTGAAAACTGGATGCGGTTGTCGCGCTTATTTCGATTTATATCCAAAGAAAAATGTAACTTGCCCTTCAGTTCAGAAACTTTTAGATGCTGGTGCAATTCTTGTTGGAAAAACTAAACCTTCACAATTCGCTAATGGTGAACGTGCAACTGCTGATTGGGTTGACATTATTGCTCCTTTCAACCCACGTGGTGATGGTTATCAAGATCCTTCTTCATCTTCTTCAGGTTCTGGAGCAGCAATTGCTGCTTATGATTGGTTAGATTTTACCGTTGGTTCTGATACAGGTGGTTCAATCCGTGGTCCTGCTGGTGTCCAATGTGTTTATGGAAACCGTGCTTCTCATGGTTCTTTACCTTTGGATAATGTTATGCCTTTATCGCCTGCCTTAGATACAATCGGTTATCTTACAAGATCTGCCTCTCTTTTCAAAACTATTGGTGATGTTTGGTATGATACTTTACCATCAAATTTCACTAAATATCCTACAAAATTAAATGTCCCATCCGATTTTTTTGCTAAAGCTAATAAAGCTGCTTTACCAGTTATCAATGAATTTATTTCAAAACTTGAGGGTTTCTTGAAAGTTAACTCTACTTCTACTAATTTTACACAATATTATTCCGAACATCATCCCGCTAATGCATCAGAAAGTCTTTCTGAATTAACTCAATATATTTATCCTCTCAGAATTACAGTTGAACAAGTTTCTTTACTTAAGAATACTTTCTTTTCTGATTACATGGCTGCAAATAATGGACAAGAGCCTTTCATTAACCCTACACCTAAGAGTCGTTGGGCTTGGGGTGTAAATAATTCTGATCTTTATGATGCAACTGTTGAAAATATGACCACCTTCAATTCATTCTGGGTAGATTCATGGGCCCAAGCTGATGCTCAAGCTTGTTCATCATCACTTACTTTATACCCACAAACAAGTGGAACAACTTCTTATAGAAATACTTACTATTCTCCTCCTTCTGTTCCTGCTGGATGGTCTGCTGGCAGAATTTCTTCTTTCACTGGTGCTCCAGATTATGTTGTTCCTATTGGACAAGTTGCATACAACTCCACTGTCACTAACACTACTGAATATCTTCCAGTAACAATGTCTTTTGTTGCTTCTTATAACTGTGATTTAATGCTTTTGAACTTATTTAGTGATCTTGAAAAGGCTGGTATTTTGAAACCAGTAAAGACAGGTGCTAACATGTGGTAATTTTAACGATTGTATATTTGTTTCTACGATAATACCCTTTTATGCATTATAGATTTTAGATTTTTTTTTATATATGTCTTTTACGTTTTTACATTAAAATTCATTTCTTTGTTTGATTTTTATTATTTATATTATTCTTTTCTTGTATCATAGTGTTTTTCATATTAACATTTTTTAACTCTTTCAATTCTTATGTTTAGTTTGTGTTACGGTTTAATAAATTGAATGACAATTAGAAATTTAAATGTATTATAAATTTTAAATATCATAATAATTCTATTAATAATATTTAATGCTTCAGTATTCCTAATAATAAAAATATAAGCCAGCATAAAAATAAAAATACTTCTATAGAAATCAATACCAATTAAAAAAGTCAAAGGTTGTTATTATTGAAAAGAACATAGGGGGGAAAATAAATAAATTATGATTCCATGACAATTAATTTAATTATTAGTGAATAAATTATTATGCAAACAGTTAATCACGTGCCTACCGGAAAAACTATATTTCCAAGTACAGTAGCAATGCCTAGTTTTTCCTTCGCAGAAAATCTCCGCAATACTTTTTCCCACCCCTCAAAAATCGAAATTTAAAATTTAGAGGAGTACCATTTTAAAGCACATTAGTTATGAGTCAGACAGAATATACTAAAAGTTGATTTTTCAAAATATTATTTTATGTCAAATATATATTATACATATGTATATATATATTTTAATAAATCTTAATAGATAGACGAATATATACATATATATTAGTATATACAAGGCAGATCAATATGATTACTTCTTTACTGGTTGTTAGGCATGCTTCTAGACTTGATGCAGTAGATCATCAATGGGTGGAAAATTCACCAACGCCATATGATACACCACTATCAGAGAATGGATTTAATGAAGCTGAAAAGCTAAGTAAAGAAATAGTTAATCTTGTTCATGATGCTCAGGATTCCTATAGAAAACATTTAAATATTGTTTCAGATTCTAATACCAGCTCCAGTTCTAATTCAAACTCTAATTCAAACTCTAATTCAAACTCTAATTCAAACTCTAATTCTTCTTTTAATTTATCTGAAAAATCCAATTTAAATGATGCTTTATCTAAAGAGAAAAGTTCATTTAATAATTTATTTAATGAAAATAATGAAAGCAATGATGAAATTTTTGATAGTTTTAAAAATAGAAATAATATAGATAATGATAAAAATAAAGTTAGTTTATTTTCAGATTCAACTCAAGTTCCACTAGTTAAAAGATTAAACATTATTGTACATTCATCACCTTTCCTTAGATGTGTTCAAACGGGATATAAAATTTGTTCAGCTTTAATCGATTATAAGAATAAAATAGAAAATGAGAATGATCCTAATAATGAAGAAAAACCATCATTCCCAATATCCGTATCAATGAAAATGGATAGTGTTTTAGGAGAATGGCAAACTTTAGATTATTATTCTGGTATTACTCCTCCTCCCGAAGATGATCACATGTCGTTAGTATTTTCTTCACGGGGTTGGGTAAAAACGCAAAAAAATTCTTCTGTATTAGACAATTTTTGGAATCCATTAAAAATGGGTCATGCTGGTTCTTATGGAGAAGAATGGTTTACAATGCATAATAGGGCCTGCGATGGTTTAAAGAATATTGTATCTTATTATAATGAAAATAATAATAGTGATAGTACTTTACCAAATTCTAATGGGAACCCTAACGGTGAAGAAGAAAATGTTATAATTATTGTTTCACATGGTGCATTATGCAATGCTTTAATCGGTGGTTTAACTGGTAAACCTGTATTACGGGAAATTCCATTATGTTCCATTACAATAGCTAGACCTTTAATCAAACCTTCTAATCGAATTATTGCAAGCAACTTTAATCTAATATCTAATAGTAGAAATATTAGTTACAATTCTAATAATAATTCAAATTCGAGTAAATCAAGAGCTATAATAGGAAAATGGAAAGTTGTATTGATTGCAGATACATCTTTTTTAATCCAATCCAATGAAGTAAAACATTTGCCGTTAACATTTTCTCCATCGTTCTTATGGAATCCAAAATCTAGACTTCCTAGTAGTGATAATAGTTTATCTTCCTCAACAAGATCATCTAGAAGATCCTCATTTTCTTTAAAATCACCTCCAATGCTGTCTCTAGATGCAGCTCCATCTCAGAATCAATTTCAATTATTTGATAACGCAAATGATGATGTAAACAACAGTACATTAGCTGCTGCTCGAAAAATGAAAAATTTGGCTTTGTCGCCTTCGATTCAGCCCAACGTGAAAAAAGAAAAACCCAAGAGTTCAGAAGATAGTAAAACTGATTCTTCTAACAAGGATTTATCATCTTCTACGCCTTCGCTATGGCGTTCCCCAAAATCAAAATGAAAATTTGACTAAACTTTTATTTATATTTTTCTAAGTTTGTATGTTTTAGTTTTTGTTTTTGTTTATACATTTATGTTTATTGCTTATTATTTATTATCATTAAAATTTTATTGCTTGATTTTTTTCCAGTTTCTTATTTATTTATTTATTTATTTATTGTTATGACGATTATGAGCCTGTTTTTAGTCTTTTACAGTTTGATATTATAGTTAATTTTGAATTTAAAATTTAAATTCATAATTTAATGTTTATATTATCGTTATGAATTTATGACAGTTTTGTTTTATTGAACACTTTTTTTGTATATTCTTTCAATATTTGTAGAACACCATTCAAACATATCAAATTTAAGTAATACTCATAAGTATATTCAACATTAAAATGATAAAAATAAGAGTTCATGGAAGTCATTAAATATCTATATGTAACAAATGGAATTGAACAAATGAATAATATATGAGTAAATAAATAAAAAATGCATAGTAATTAAAAAACTATTCTATTTTGTATATTCAATTTGGATATAAACATCATTAACATTTGCGTCCCTCATTCTGTCTCTAATTTTACGTTCAATATCATTTAATTCTCTTACGCTTGTTTCTTGTTTCACTTGAACGTGTATGATTCCTTTAATACCACCTTCATCTGACCAAAATCTGGGTTCTGAATATGACACTACAAATGGTGAAATATTAACAGATACATCGTCAAGGATATTTCTTAAAATATATTCCATTTCAGGGGATACAGTCAGTAGTAACGCATTTGCAGTAGATTTTACTAATGGTATTGCGGAGATAAAAATTAAAAAGGCTATAAACATAGAAGCAAGAGAATCAAGCCAATAATAACCAAACATTTTAGTAAATAAGGTTGAAAGTATTACACTAACAGAACCTAGAGTATCTGCTAATATATGTAAAAATATTCCTTGCATGTTAGAATTTTCTTGAGAAGAAAACTCGCATTGAGTACTATGGGTGTGTTTATGATGTTTATCATCGTGATCATGCGCGTGTGTAGTGTGATCATTTTTATCTGTATGATGATCATGTTTATGTTGATGTTCATGCGTATTAAGATGTCGATTTTCATTATTCTCATTAATTATTTTTTCGCTTTCTTTATCATCTTTTGCATCATTTTTAGCTAAAGACTCACTAACAGATTGCCGCGTCCAATTAGACAAAAAAGGTATAGAAAAATTTATCGTTCCATGTGCATGATTGTGAGAATGATTGTGGGAGTGATCATGAGAATGATCGGCGTGACTATGGTGATGATCATGACCATGACTGTGACCATGATGATGGCCATGATTAAATGCGTATATTCCAACAAGGTTTACAGCAAGACCTAAAATAGAAACAACGAGTAATTCTGAAGTTCTTTCTAACTCTACTGGGAACCATAATCTTTCTATAGCTTCTATAAAAATTCCAACAGATATTCCTACTAATAAAACACCATTTGCAAATCCTGACACAGTTTCTACTTTCCCAAGACCATAAGGAAATTCAGTAGAAGGAGGAAGCTGCGATAATAAAGAAGCAAACAAGCCTATTAATAAGGCAAGACAATCAAAAAACATATGAATTGAATCAGATAATAAACCCAAAGAGTGAGAGAATATAGAGTAGGAAAATTGAATAAGCATAAATAGAAAATTTAAGGATAAGAAGAAGAAAATGTTTCTTGAACTTTCATTAGAAAGCAAAGTTTTAAATGAAATTGAAACTTGTTTTTTTTTATCATCATTAGGATTGCTTATATTAGAATTATTTTCAACCTTGGGGTTATCATTTTTATTGTTTGATGATAATATGGTGAAGATTAAAATGAAAACAATGATAATGTCAGAAAAAATATATAATAAATTAAAATTAATATAATTTGAAAATAAAATAGAAAGAATAAAAGTAACAAAAGAATTTATTGAAAATGCAATAATAATTGAAGCAACATATGAATTTGAAGATAATGAAGAAGATGAAATTAAATTTTGAATTTGTGGTAATTTTGAAAATGCAACTGAACCCAAAAGAGAAGGTACAAGTAATGAATATGAAATTTGTAAATGAAAAATTTTATAAAAAAATAAATTAAATAATAAGAAAACGGATGAAATAATTAAATTTGATAAATTATTTTCAAAAATCAAGGAAAATGAATATTTGTAAGGTATGAAATGTAAAGAAAAAGCCAATAAAAAACATGAAAACAAAGTAAAAATAAATAAAATAAAATTATTAGAATTAAATAAAGTTGATGTTAAAAATGAAGAGGATATTAATAAAAATGTGATTGAGAATTTATCATTTTTTTTTAAAACAGGTGCAAGAATAAATAAGACAGATATTTGAAATGAGTTTAAAATGAATAAAGAAAAATAAATTATAGTACAATACAAGTATAAAAATAAAGAATTTTTTAAATTAAATGAATTTTTTCCAATTTTTTTTTCAACGATATTTTTATTAGTAAATAGTGAATTGAATAAGATTGATAAACAAGTTGTAAATGAAACATCTAAAAGAGTTTTTCCAATGGATTGTAAATTTTCGATATTTCTGTTTTTAAAGTATTCCACAAAGCTAAGACATAAAATTGCTAAAGATATATGGGTCATTGTGTGATTTTTATACAGTTATATAAATATATAAATATATAAATATAAAAATATATTTTTTTTATATATATATATATATATATACATATATATGTATAAATTAAATTTATAAATTCTATTATAAATTATCAATCATGAGCTATAATAAAAATTAATGTTAGTATGAGTGTAATAAGAGTATTATTTTGTTTATAATGTAATATAATTATATAATAAATTTTATTATAAAATATGAAAATTCGTAAATAAATATGAATAAATTGTTAGGAAACTTATTAATAAATTACCTTAATGGTAATTACAAATATTTTATTTTTAATACAACTACAGAAAAATAACATTGTGTTTATTAGATTTATTATATAGGACATTTATTTATTATGATTACATTTATATAGGATTTATTTTTATGCACAGTCTAAAGATTTGATTGTATATATATGTGTATTATATGTATGTGTATTATATGTATGTGTATTATATGTATGTATGTATGTATGTATATATGTATGTATGTATGTATATATGTGTATATATATATATATATATATGTGTGTATAATACAATTCATGCCAAAACTATTATGCAAAGTATGCTTGTTCTCTGTGCTAAAAAGAAAAAGAAAGAATAGCTAAATGCTATTTGAGTTAGTTGCTGTTAAACAATAAATAAATTCATGTGTATTGTATTTTATTGATATAACAAAGTATTGCAGTTGTTATATGTTCTATATGGTATATATTATATTATATATAGTATAGTATAGTACTATACTATATTATGCTCTATTATATTTGTTATATATTTTATTATATTAAATTAGGCTATAATTTATATAGTATACTATTATCTTATATTATAGTATATTGTATTATACTATACTATGCTACATTATTTTATATATTTTACTTCATACCAAATTATTTTATAGTATGCTATATTATATTATATTATAATATACTATACTATACTATTATATTATGTTATAGTATATTGTATTATATTATAATATACTATACTATTATATTATATTATAATATATTGTATTATACTATGCTATACTAATTACTTTATATATTTTACTTCATACCAAATTATTTTATAGTATACTATATTATATTATAGTATATTGTATTATAATATACTATACTATACTATTATATTATGTTATAGTATATTGTATTATACTATACTATACTACATTACTTTATATATTTTACTTCATACCAAATTATTTTATTGTATACTATATTATATATCTTACATTATTTTACACCATACTATACCATACCATCCTATCTATTCTATCATCATTTCTACACTGTTATATACATCATAATAAATGTCTCATATCACTTCCTATCACTGTAATCTAATATTTTATTCGACTCTATAAAGTTACCACTATATAAATAATAATAAAGAAAAAATCCAATATTACATCACACATAGTAAAAAACTTATTTTTAAACATTTAAAGTATATTTTATTTTAATCCATATATAATGTAGTTTTATTCACATTTCTATGGAAACGTCTAAAATTGCCAATGATTTGAACTGCAATAGGATGATAATATTGATATTAATCTATAATGAATTTATTATTAACATAGTATGATATATTATAATATAGTATAGTATAATATAGTGTAATATAGTATTAACTTTAGGGAGCATTTAATTGAATAATCAATTAATTATTATTATTATCATTATTATTATCAT
>JAKTQT010000242.1:7517-31265 GCA_030579355.1 Botryozyma nematodophila | reverse complement strand
AATAATGCAAATTTAAATACGAGTACAAGTACAAACACGAATTCAAATCATCGTTCTTCTTCTACGATTCAGTTGAATCGGAATAAGACTACGTCTAGGTTAGTATTACATATTTTACTTCCTTATCTGCTATTCTCTATACAGATTATTACATGTATACGAACGAATATATTTACTTTATATTTTAATTTCAAATTAATATATTAAACTTTTATATATATGTTTAATTACTATTTATTTTGTATATGTTTTTTATTTGCATTTTTTATTTAGATTAGTATTTAATTCTTATTATTTTAATATTTTTTTTTGTCTTTTGACTATGTTTTACATTTAATTTTTTATTTTATATTTATTTTATATTTATTTTATATTTATTTTATATTTATTTTATATTTATTTTATATTTATTTTATATTTATTTTATATTTATTTTATATTTATTTTATATTTATTTTATATTTATTTTATATTTATTTTATATTTATTTTATATTTATTTTATATTTATTTTATATTTATTTTATATTTATTTTATTTTATATTTATTTATATTATTTTTTAACTATTTTTGTAAAATTCTTATATCTGTTTTTATTTGTTTTTTTATGTTGATTAAAATTTATATTTATTTCACTTAATTTATAATAATTTATAACAATTTATTATTTGTCACTTTTTCATTACTTTTTTGTCTATTATTTATTTGTTGTCATTTAGTATTTTATACGCTTTGCTCCTTACTTACTATTTTGTTGTTTTTTCATTATATTTGTTTTTTCTTATTATTTATTTCTTTTATTACTGTATAACCATCCGTTATTTATTATTTATTATTTAATTTTTTTTTTAATTTAAATTGATCTACTCATTTTATTTATTTGTTCATATATATATTTCCTATAGTTTACTCTCTTTATTTATTTGTTCTTATATCATTCATTTTCGTTGTTCTATTACCATTTGATATTTAATTAATTTTTTATCTCATTTTCTTTTAATTATTTGTGTATTTTATAATTTGTTACTCTCATCTCATATTCATTTTTGACACCTATCTAACTTTACAGGAATTCTACCAACCCTTTCGCAGATAGTATGCCTCCCCCAATACACAGATCTTTATCAGAATCATCATCTTTTACTGATACTGAGAAAAGCTTAAAAAACTTAAGTTTAAAACCCTCCACAGAATCTCTTCCAAAGTACACTTTAAAAGACGAAACGGGTAAAACAAGAAAATTAAGCTTAAAATCATCAATAGATTCTCTCCCAAGATATAGCTTAAGAGATGAAACTACTTCCTCAAGAGAATCTAGAACAAAATCGCAAAAATGGCCTGTAGAAAAATCAGTTGAGAGAGTAAAATATACATCTTCCACGTCCTCACGAAACCGAAGCTCATCTGATCCGTCAGTAATAGCAAGATCGCCGAGCTCAAGGTATGATTCTGACAAAAGAAGATCTCAAAGCAAATCTGCCACAAGACATAGAAGTCGTATACATGACTCTTCTTCTACGCGTTCTGGATCTGCAAGAGATGGTCTTAAACACTCCTCCACTACTTCTTCTAGGCACCATCGAAAACGAGGAAAAGATATACCGGTTGATACTATAGACAAATTAGATGTCACTGGTTATTATGGAAAAGGAACATTCCACCATGATGGTCCTTTTGAAGCCTGCACTCCACATAGAAATAAAAATAAACCTCTTGCCCCAGTATTAGCCTTCCCGTCTGATGGTGCAAATAACTCACTTACTGCCTTACCAAAAGCTGACTTGAATAATGATATAGATAACTATGCAGGAATTAATACGGAAGCTTACTCAAACTTTAATAATTTCAAGGAACGTAAAAAATCTGATATGACGACCTTTGATCCGTCTTCTAAAGTTGATCCAATATATGGCGCAGAATCTCTTGGTTTAGGTAGATCAACATTTTTAGACGGTGCACCAGCTGCACAATCAGAAATAAACCGTGCAACCGAAGAACGTTTAAGTGCGGGTGCAGCTGGTCTAGGAAGAACTAAATCTTTAGTTCAACGTATAAAATCAATTAAACGTAAAGATTCACATGTATCATATAACAGTGCAAGGGAATCTGCTCCTCTATCTGGTCATAATCACTCTCAATCATTGTCTTCTCCCTCTAATACCAATTACCGCCGATCCAGAAGAGCTTCTGTGGATTCTGATTTATCGTTCAAACCAGAGGTTTTTCATGTTAATACTAAGGACGCTAAAGACGGGTTTTAATTTATTTTCTTCATATAAATTTTTGTTTTCAGTTTTCTCTATTTATTGATATATTATTTTAAAAAGACGGAATTTTACGAAGGATTATAAAATGTTTATGAAAAAGAAAATATTATTTTTTTTTATTAATTTTTCTCTTTATTGTTTTCTATTTTTTATTTTTTTTATCAATTTTAGACTATTTATTTATTTATTTATTACTTATATTTTTATCTATCTCCCTATACCTTGTTAATTTTCTTCCTACTCTATATATATCCTCTCGTTTTAATTGACAATTTGGTATCTTTATTTCACATGAAAGCATTATGGTGACTGTTTAACTTTTTTATCTTTTATTTCATCTTATTTTCTATCTTTTACTTTTTGTTTTCTTTTTATTTTTCTATTTATTTTTCTATTTATTTTACTATTTATTTTCCTATTTATTTTTCTATTTATTTTTCTATTTATTTATTTATTCTATTTTGCTTTTCATTCATTCTTTTTTTTTTATTTTATTTTTTACTTATTTTGCATTATTTTAAATACTTGACGGTGTGTGTATATTTCAATATTTGTTATTTACTTTAGTTGTTATTTACATGGTTTTTCCCTTATATTATAAAAAATGTACGTAGCTAATGTATTTTTTTTTATTATCACATTTTTATTACAATTCTTTAGATTTTCCGTTAGTATGTTTCAAATATTAATATAATGAACTATCATGTAATTTCGTCAGATAAGTAAATAACTTATTTAAGTAACATGTGGGCATGCCTTATGTACTGGGCATGCCCTTTCATGGTACTTTGCACAAATTATTAGCGAATAAAAAAATGGGAAGTAAAGTTTAATTCATATAATCTCATTTTTATAAGAAATAATAATTATATAAATTCATTATGAAAAATAGTGAATTTTATTTTTCATTTTTAGCAGGGGCTGGAACAATTATAGGATGTTATACGGTTTATAGCTATATAAAAAATAATATTATAAAAAAAGAAATACCATCTTTTAAAAGTATTGATGGATTAAAGAACATCGAATCAACTAATGAATTAAATGAAAAAAATGGAGCATCTTTATGGGATAAATATATTATTGATGAGCAGCAAGCTAGAAATATAGCATTTTTAGGTGACAAAGGAGTTGAAAAATTGCGAAACTCGTTTGTGATTGTTGTTGGTGCAGGAGGGGTTGGATCATGGGTTGTTACTATGCTTGCTAGATCAGGTATTGGCAAAATTAGAATTATCGACTTTGATCAGGTCACATTATCATCTTTAAATCGACATGCAAATGCTACTTTAGCTGATGTTGGAACACCTAAAGTTAATTGCATTGCCAAGCGGGTGAAACAAATTGTTCCTTGGATTAAAATTGAAACATTTAATGAACTTTGGAATATGGATAATGCAGACCGATTATTGTCGTCTAGCGATAGTGATAATAAAAACCCAACAATTATAGTTGATGCGATTGATAATATTGATACAAAAGTTGATTTACTAACGTATTGTTATAATAAAAAATTAAAAGTAATTTCCGCTATGGGTGCAGCTTGCAAATCAGATCCTACAAGAATTGCGATTGGCGATATTTCCTCATCTAGTGAAGATCCATTGTCTAGAGCAACAAGAAGAAGACTTAGACTTCGTGGTATCATAAGTGGAATCACAATAGTTTATTCTACTGAAAAACCAGATCCTCGCAAAGCGAATTTGCTACCTTTGCCAGAAGATTCCTCCCCTAGTGAAATCGAAATGCAAGAAAACTATGGTAAAAATGCTGATGAATTTGCAATATTACCAGATTTTAGAGCTAGAATTCTTCCTGTACTTGGATATATGCCTGGTATATTTGGTTTATCTATTTGTTCTTATATAATAACAACGATTGGAGAATATTGTGTTGCTCCAGAATATGTTCCAGCTCGCGAACGCAATAAGTTCTATGAGTCTGTTTTACAAACAGCACAAAAGCAAGCTTTATTATTAGAAGGACGTAAAAGAATTGCTATTGATATTAATTCTACAGGATATTTAGTGGAAGAAGTATTTAGGGGAAGAAGTGTAATTTCTGGTGAAAGTACTCGTCTTGCATTAACAAAATGGGATCCTAAAGATGATAGGCTACTTTGTGTTGAAAATGCAGTTTTAATGACAAAATCAGAGGCAGCTATACATACGAAAGAGATACTAAGCGGGAATAAGACTTTGGAAGAGTTATATTCTCCTGAGGTTATTTCTTTAGTCAACAGACGATTCAGAGAAGAGAGAAATTACGCGCGATGGAGGTAGAACCTACATACTGTATTTTGTGTATTTGTGTATTTGTATAGTGTGTATATTTAAAACTTTGTATTTTTTGTATTATATGTTTATTTTTCATTTGTTTAAAAAAAAAAAATGCATAAGCGTAGTTAATAGAATAACAATTTAAAATTAAAGAAATGAATAAATAATTAATGCTCATCTTGAAAAATAACCCTATTCGATGTAATTAATAAAGTACTTTTACACAGTTCTTAATGAAATCATAAAACGTCTAACAGGATTACAATTAAATAATAATATAAAACCAGAATAAAAATAAAGATAAATAACTGCTTTCAATGGTGGACAAGAAAGATGTTTCGAATAGTCTACAAACTGTATTAAAATTTCCAGAATTTACTGAATATTTACCATGTGAAATCACTAGGGTTATGAATTTAATAAATGAATTAAATCAAGTTCAAACAGGTGAGCAAAAAATTAATTAACTGATTTTGGTTTTTATTAATATTTTAAATATTATATTTATTTTTTTTACACAAAAATAATTATGAAGTTTTATTAATAAATGTGTTATTCTATAAGTTACTGACTTATAGATCAATTATCAAAAGTACAAAGCAAATGTGAATCAATTCAAAAAAATGAATTATCGGACGCATCTCTAGCTAAAGAATTTAAAGATGCACGTTGTTTGTTTAATATGGTGCATTCGACGAGTATAGTAGCATTTAATAAAAGTAAACGTTTAACCAACTTATTACAAAGCACTCTTTGCGCTATTAACTCAAAAATATTGGAGTATGAAAAAAAACATGAAAGTAATAAATCTATCGAAAATGTAGAACTACCAGATGGATATAAATTCGATTATTATAATGAGCTTTTTTCGGATACAGAATTAAGTAAAGGTAGGTTTCTCGGTGGTATGTATATGTATATGTGTATATGTATATGTGTATGTGTATATTCACATATCTAATTGTCAAATATTCCAATTAATGTATGCTTCCACTTGTGCTAACTTAACTATCTAAGAAACTCCATTGAAGATGCTAGAACAAGTGAATGACTTAAAAACAAAAATTCTATCATCTTTAGACAGCAGTGGAGAAGTAACTACATTGGATAATAAATTATTTATTCACCCGGAAATCGCTCATGAAAAAAATGAAGAAAATAAAATAATAGAAGATATTCCAGAACAAGAAGATGAGACAAAAAATACTTATAAGGATAATATAATTAGTATAAAACTTAATTTAAAAAGACCAAGTAATAATGATATTTTAAATGACACTATAAAACCTTCAAATGAGAAAAAAATAAAGCTATCTTTTGAATCTAAATCTAAAAAACCTGCACCTATAAAGGACTCAGAAGATAAAATAAGTAAAACCTCCGCTTTAAATAAAAAAGATAAAAAGGAAAAGAAAAAGATAAACAAAAGAAAAAAAAATAAGAGAAAATCATCAGATGATGAAAAATTATATTGTATATGTAATGATGTTTCTTATGGAGAAATGATAGCTTGTGAAAATCCATCATGCGAAAAAGAATGGTTTCATTTGGATTGTGTAGGTCTTAAATCTGTACCTAGATCAAAATGGTATTGCAATGAATGTTCTAATGTAATGAAATCAAATACGAAAAAATAAATGAAATAATTACTTTACGAGATTTTTTTATTTATTTTATTGCTATACTTAATATAGATGGATATGTTTATATATTAAAATTATCATGAGAATATTTTTTAATAAACAGTGCTCTATAGGATAAAAGTGTATGATGTATCATGTATATAAGAAATATTTCACTATTTAATAGTTTACTTATCTGAATCTGATTCAGTACCGGATCCTTCACCCTCGCCTTGATCTTCGTTTTCCTCTGCATTTGATTGATCAACACCTCCGAACATCCTAGCCATTTCAGCTCCTTTTAGTATTTCTTGTACTTTTTGATTAGATCTATCTGCTAAATCTATTGGTTTTTGTTTCAACTTGTTTTGGATTCTATATATTAGTGAGGGTTTATATAGAAGTATGATGGAAAATAACTGGATAGATAAATAAATGGATAAATAAATAGATAAATATATGTATATGAATATATATGAATGAATATTAAATACACATATAAATAGATATACATATATAAATAGATATTAAATAAACATATAGTAAATATCAAATAAACAAATAAATAAATATTCATAAATGAATAAATATTTAAAACAAATGCAAAAAATTATACAAACCTTGGGTCGGCACCAGCATCAATTAAAGTTTCAACTATAAATGCACCATAATCAGGTTCAGATTGAGAATATCTAGCTGCCAAATGTAAAGGAGTATTACCCTCCATGGGTTCAATTGGATCAACTTCTACACCTTCTTTATCTAGTATTATATCTAATGCATCATAAGAACCTGTAGCTGCGGCAACATGTAAAGAGGTTCTTCCTACAGCATCTCTTGAATTATTTATTAAATCGCTAGGATTTTTAGTTTCAGAAAGAACTTCATCTAATAATTCTGTATTATTTCTACGTGCTGCTTCTATTATTAATTGAGATGGTGTAGCTCCATCGGTATGTTCTGAATTTGAACTCATATTTATTTATTTACTATTTAATTTTATTTTATTTATATTTTTATTATTTTATATATGTATGTATCTATGGTTGTACTTTATTTTTACTTTTTAATGTATTAAACTAGACACATTAAAAATTAAATTTTACTAAAAAAACAAAAAAATAAACAATTAATAAACAATAGAAAGCAAAAAAAAAACTAAAATAAACTATATAAATAATACATTAATAAACAATATTAACATTACTATTATTTAATATTTTTTAATATTAAATAATTCGAATTATATAATGACTTTTCTATAGGTTCACCATTTCTTTTAGATAATCTGTAATCTCGTTGCTATGTAGAATCAATATTTCATAGTATAAATCAACTTTATTTTAGGAAGTTAATATGGGAGTCAAAAAAATTATATTTAGATATACAAAGATTTTACTGTGTTAGAGTATCTTATTAGCATTATTTTAAGCATTATTTTAAGCATTTTTAAAGCATTTTTAAAGCATTTTTAAAGCATTTTTAAAGCATTTTTAAAGCATTTTGTAAGCATTATTTTATTAAGCATTGTTATTATTATTATTATTATACATGCTATAAAAACATGCTCTCAGTTTAACTCTTCACTTTTTCCACTACATTATATTCAGCACCAAAGTAAATAAAAATAAATGAATAAATATATATTATAGTAATGTTAAGTCTTTTTAAATGTAAATAGAGAATAGTAAATTATATTCATTTTAGTCATGCCCATTGTACGACCATTTAACGCCTTCCTAAGTCCAGATAATTATTACTATGACAATTTAAATCAATTCGCAAATAAAAATTTAATTAGGCATTACATGAACTTTAAGAGATTGTTTACATAGTACAATTTATAGAAATGGGAATAAGTAATAAGTATTAATAGAAACAATATATAAAATAGATAGAACAAATACTAAATAATAAGATATATAGAATAATATAAATACAACACAATCAGATAAATGAGTAAAAGAAAACATGAGTCGTCAGAGAATGAAAACTATAGAATTTCAGAATTAGAACAAGAAGTGGTTCTTATCACAAAATCATTAAAATCTAATGATCAAAATATTAAAGGATTTATTGATCTAGTAAATAAAGGATTCTTTGAAATATATACGCAAGAATGGAAAAAATCTATTGTAGATTCCAGATTTTCAACTTCATATTCTTTAACTATTAACTGCATAAATTTATTAAATGCAGTTAAAAGTAACAATCTTTTAGAAACATATATTTCTCAATTTGTTAATAACTTATTAAGTGAATCTAAAATTATTTATAAGTCTCTTTTTTCTGAAAAAGATTTTTTAATATGTGCTATACTTCAGCTTTTAATTGAAATTTCAAATTTATATAAAGGCAAATATATTTCTGATGTTAATTTTGCTTTAGATTTTTCTTCAAAAGTATTTCCAAAATTACTTATTCCTAGACGTAATAATTCAAATCCACAATCTAATTCAACTTCTCAAAAAAAACAATTAATTTCTTCTCGAATTAAAATGATTAATTTACTTATAGTTTTCTTTTCTTATGGATCACTATCTATTAAGATAAATCTTATGAAACAATCAAAAGTCATTACTCAATTATTTAAATATATTGTTATAGATTCTTCGAAAGATATTTATAATTTGTTAAATACTATACAGATTAACATTATTAATGAAAAACATATACCAACTCCAGTTTTGAGTAAATTTTTAAATGAATGGGTTATATCTAAAATTATACAACTTTACAATAGATCCGATAAACATACTATAGCTAATTCAGAAATAACTATAGCTAATATTGCACATGCATTTTTAATAAATATAACTACTATTCCTAACAGAGGTGTATGTTTTCCTAGCAATGGCTGGTATCCACCCAGCAATAAAGATGGTAGCAATAATAATTTAGTTGTTCATAATAGAATATTGCTTGAAGTTTTAAAACAAATGAAACCTTGGAATAATGAGAAAGAATTAAATTTATTAGTAAAAATTTGTGAAGCAAATCCAGAACTAATACTTCCATTTATGAAAAGTCCTGACGCACAAAAGAATCTAGCATTTGAACCTAAATTAACATCCTATTGGATTTCTCTGGTAGCATTAATGTCTAGAATTATACAATGTCCAGTTCCAAGTAATATTATAAACTCTAAACAAGATAAATCATATGATTTTCCTCCTGAAACCGCTCAAATAATGGAAGCATTGATTCCCTCTCCTATTTCTCTGAATAATTTAGCTAAAGGTTTGACAAGCGAAACGCTATTAATCAGATTTTTTACTTCCCAAATAATAATTCTATCTCTAAAAAAACTTTCAAATACCATTACTTTAATTGAAAAACGAAACGATTGGGATATTACAATAAGAAATAAATCAATTGCAGATTTGAAAGAAGAAATCTTAAAGAGAGTTCCTGATTCTAATTCTATAATTAACTTATTCAATGCTTCAGTGAATTCTGAAAAGCCGACTTACTCTTTACTCTTATCTGATGAAGCTTTACGGATAATTATATTATATACAAACCTATTTCCAAGACATATTTCTTTCGCAGGAAAACTTGATTTTTCTACTACTATTTCTCAATATGTAGATTCTATCGATGATGTGGTAAAAAATAAATTAGATTCTCTCAGATTGAAAAATGTTTTAGAGTTACAATTTAATTTATTAGGCTCCACCAAATGGTGGAATAAATCAGGAAAAAGCAAGTATTCGCTTTTCACTTATTTATTAAAATTGATTTATTTTTTTTCTTATAATAAAAATAATTTCAATAATCAATATTCACATAACTCTATTTTATTAAATAAAATATATGCTATTCTTGGCGAGTTAGTAAATTCTTCTTTTTTGTTTTCAACAAATTTACTAATAAATCCCATAGACTGGATTACATTTTCTATTTCCTCTTCGATGGACAATAAAATTTCAAAAGTTGATGATTCCGTTTGGGAATTGATTAATGAAACTGTTTATAGAATTATGAATTCTCCATATAAATATTTGGATGAAAGCATGAATATTTTAAAAGAATGCTCCAGTTCTAATCATAAATTAACAATGAGACCCTTAAGTTCCTTTCTGGTTGCTGTTGTAGAACAATACACACATAAAAATTCTTCAACGATTGCAGTAAATAAGTTTATTACAGGAATAATAGCAGATGGTTGGGCTATTGGAGAACAATTAGACTGCTGTTTAAATTTGGTTGATAAACTATTAAGTTTTAGTCCTACTACCCAAATATTTTTAGATTTAAATTCTGTATTTAATTATATAAAGAATATTAAGCAATCATCTAAAGACAACGATTTAAACTTATTAAAAAAGGAAAGCAGCCAAGTTTATGGGCAATTCTCAAATTTTTTTGAAAATAGTGATAGAAACATTCTAAATCAGATTATGTCGGCAGATTATAATACCCTTAATGCAAATTTAAATAACCAACCAAGCAAAATACAGATTTGTTATTTTATACGCCGAATTGAAATAGCGTCTGTACACTGCACTTCAGAAGAAATTAAAATTGAAAACTTGTTTATTTCATTGATGAGAAAGTCACTCACCATAATTAAGACAGAATTATTTCCACAGTTCTTATTTTGGGAGTCTTTATTTTTAAATTTTAATAATGGAGATCTGAATAATGTTATTTACAATTTTTCTTTATTTTTAGTGAATGAATTAAAAAATATTAAATGTCTTGATGAAGAATATGAACCAATTGCGGCATTGCTGAAGGCTAAATCGAAACAAAATGACTTGATTTCAAATAAAAAACTATTTACTGTTTTGACTGACGGATTTAGTATACTTTCCGCAAAGCATTTATTTTTAATCTGTGGAAATTTTGACTCTCTTGGTGGTTTCCCAGAATCCATTGTAAATGTCATAATAGAGGCGTTACTTAATAAATTACCTTCAGACGAAATTAATCTTGATGTTTCTGTTTTATTTAAAAATTTATTGCAATTGTCAAATAAGTTTCCTTATTCTACTGTCTCAATTTACAACAAACTAATTCTATACACTAATTCTACTATTTATTTAGATGATTACACTAAAGATTTAGAGAAGTTTTATTTCTCTTCAAACCAAGAAAATTTAGTCTCTATTGGGCTTTCCTTTTTAAAAAATGCACTTTCTTGTGATTGTCATATTGGGTATGAAACGTACAATTTGGTAGCAAAACATTGGGATAAATTTCTTAAAAAATATCCCAATGATTTATTGGAAATTTCTACGTCTATCTTCACGAATAAGAATTTATTTTCAAAAAATAATGCAGATAGCCAATATAACAGTCATCATATTAAACTATTTTCGAATTCAACTTATTGTTTATTCATTGAAAAATATCTACTTCAAGCAAATAATTCGTCAATACCCAGCACGATTTCTACTATTGAAGAAATCAAGATTATAACAGGAATTAAAAATTGCTCCACATTCATCGAAAAAGAAAATTTGATTTCTTTCATTACCTTGATTGTGAACTTATCTGTTGGATCTCTTTCTTTATCTGGGAGACTATCTATATTACAATTTCTTTTATCAAATAACCCTCATTTCCCAAAGGAAAAATTCTCTGCTTCGAAGGTTGAATTATTAAAGACTTGCTTTATTAGTTTTACTCGACTTTTATCAGAGCAAGATGTTTTGTCAGAAGAAATACATAGGGATGTATGGAATATGATTGATATTTTTCTTCGCTCTATAGACGATTTAGAATTTCAAGGGTTTGTAAATACAATTGATTTATTTTTAGAAATTATACTTAAAAAATGGCTAAATGTTTCTGAGCTGGTTGATTGTGCTTATAGAATGTTGACAACGTATTCGAGTGATAAATATCCATATGCCAAATATTTTCAAATAGTAATTAATAATCCTAAAAACCCTTTGTTATTTGAAACTATGGGTTATTATTATTCAAATATTTACTTTCATATTGCTTCGATTTGTCATCTTGCATACTTCAAAGAACCGAAATCACTAGGTCATATTAATTCGCTGAATAAAATAATGCTTTGTTACTCAGGAACTAGTTTACCTCATGATATACTTTTGTTTGAAATAATGCAAAATATTGAAGAAGTGCTATGTGTGTCAATGATGACCATTATAAAAAGTTTCGAGTTTGTTGATGAACCACTGAACTTGGAAAAAATTCCGAAACCGTTTTCAAGTACAAAAGGAGGAATAAATTTTATTATAAATATAAATTTTATTTTGCATTCTAGCAAGAATTATTTACCTTATAAAATTCCTATACTCAAAAGCAAGTCTGATCAAATAAAAGATTATGATTCTTTCTACAAAGAAAGCTACTTCCAAATGACAAAAGAATTTCCTATTTATTTTAATGAATTTTTGATATGTTCTTTAGTCTCTTGTTCGATTTTTAATCGTGATCAAGTTGATATCAGAAAACTTGTCGAGACAAATTATTTAGGCTATTTGATTTCATCTCTTAGTGATTTAAATGATAATATATCAAGAGCATCTGAGCGTTTGCTTTATGTGATACTACAACATGTAAATGATTCACCTTACAAAGAGAGAGTATTCATACGATTATTAATTATGAAACTCATAATGCTATTAGAAGAACGGAAACAGGCAGGATTGAACAATATTCCTTCTATTATCGCAGCTTTTGCGTCTAATTTTGTAAATGTGATAACGAGTCCTTCACATGTTTTATATGAAAGAGTTACATTTTATCTGACCAAAAGCCCATCATTTAATATTAATGAGATTCCTTTAATTGAGGTTATTAAAAGTGATGAACACTTGTATAAGACTTATGAATGGTTAATTGATAATATTATTAGTGGCTTAAAGACAGAAGAAGATTTTAAACTTTTCAGAAAAATGAGAGTAATGGAGAAATTCCAATCATTCGGAGATTGTGTTTTAACTGGGCATAAGCTAAAAAAGTTAATATATGATGTTATTTGGAATATTCAAAATATTCCGAGTGGGTCAGATTATTTAGTTACTAATGATGGGTTTATTTCATGGGTTCAACAAGTATTAAATGATATTAAGATATTTAAGACTCAGGATAACAAAGATTTTATGAACAGATTGGGATCTAGAATATTATTCTCTTCTTCTAGGAAACACTTTTTACAATGGACCAACTATGACTTCGAGAATATCATATCTCAAATTAATGCTTAAAACGGTTTTTGTATTAAAAACGATTAATTTTACAGAATATTTGTCGTTATGTATTATATTATTTTAAAAGTTTTTATTTGTATATAAATGTAATTATAAGAAAAAATGGACACAACAATTTATTTTTTTAAAATTTTTAATAATGTTTATAAATATATACACGTTTGGATTTGTAGACTTAAGGGATGCTTGTATGGTGATGACCGGTCTTTGTTGATACTTTGAGGCGCACTAGACCAAGATTAGGAACATAATATTGTAGTTCATATTTCTCGTATTACGAAATAATATAACAAGCTATTTGAAAATGTTTATATATTATAGTCCTTTATGGAACACAATGATACAGAATTTAAAACTTAAGCACTTGAAATTTTTATAAATGTTTTATTATGATTGTTTAACAAGATGTTATTTATAATTAAATTATATTTTATATTCATACTGGTATAGAGTCATTTTACGAAATGAACCTTTTTGTTTTAATTTATTTCTCATAAAATATAAATATTTGAACGTAATAAAAAAAAAAAAACGATTGTAAAAATATTGTATAATAAACTGACAAATGAAATTTACAAATACATTTATATATAAATAAGAATGGCAAATTTATGTTTATAATTTACAAAAAAATAACAGCTAAAAATTGAAGATAAAATATTAAATAATACGATCTTGATTGGGACCAATTTTTAAACCGGGAGAGAAAAGGCCAAGTCTATTCTAGTCATAAAAATTATTGTCATAGTAGCTTGTTTCGCATAGTTCCCTTAGAAGGTAATATAATTACACTCATTACAAGAAATTGACGGCAAATTTCGGGAAAAACAATTATCCGATCCGTTACGATCCGTTACGACCCGTTACGAGCCGTGGAATTATTGTTTACAAAAGACGCCTTCTCAAATAAAAAAAAAGTAAACAAACAGACATCAACGACATCTTAATTATTTTCTATATAAATGGCAATAGTGTAAACCTAGTCACGTAAATACATGTAATAATAGACGCAAAATGATGTCATTGTCACGAGAACCGCAAAGAAAAACAAATTAGCGGCTTTACAGCTAAGAGAAAGATTAATTTATACCGTGGAATACAGAATAACCTGTTTTTTTTCGTTTTCCTTCTTTTTCTTCTTTTCATCTTCTATTATTTATTTTTTTTTTTTATTTAACTCTTGCATTTATTTTATATATATACAGACAGTTATTAGAAGTTTTTTTTGTAAGTTTTTTTTTTTTTTATTTATTTTTAATTATTTAATTTAATTTTATAATTCTATATTAATATATTAATTTACTAACGGAATTAATTAGAAGTTAATATTTTACTATTTATAAAAATATACTATAATGTCTACCATTACTCTTGGAACATATTTATTCAAAAGATTAAACCAATTGGGAATCGAATCGGTATGGGACTATTTTTTTAATATTTTTAAATCAGTTTTATTATTTAAACTAGTTGCGATGATTTTTGTATATATCATATTTCTAACTAAATTTAATAGATTTTTGGTGTCCCTGGTGACTTTAACTTGGCATTGTTAGATCATATCGATGAAGTTGAAAATGTTTCTTGGTATGTTTTTTGTATTTTAATTTTAATAATAAATTAATCAATTATATAATTTATATTTTATGTACATTTCTAATACTAACATTTAGGGTTGGAAACACAAACGAACTTAATGCTGGATATGCCGCAGATGGATACGGTAGAACCAAAGGAATTGCAGCTTTAGTTACAACTTTTGGTGTCGGTGAACTTTCTGCATTAGCAGCAGTTGCTGGATCTTATTCTGAACATGTTGGTGTTGTACATGTAGTTGGAATTCCAAATAAAATTTCAAGACAAAAGAAAGAATTATTACATCATACATTAGGTAATGGAGACTTTAATGTATTTTCAAATATGTCTCAAAGTATTTCTGCTGGATTAGTTATCTTAGATGATGGTTATTCTGCACCAGATGATATTGATCGTCTTATACGTACCTGTTGGATTGCTGCTCAACCAGTTTATATTGGTTTCCCAACAAACCTTGTTGATTTTGAAGTACCAGCTTCTCGTCTTGATACTCCAATTGATCTCTCATTACCTCCAAATGATCCTGATGTAGAGAATGAAGTTCTTGAGACAATCCTTAGAATGATGAAGGAATCCAAAAAAGCATCTATATTAGTTGATGCTTGTGCAACTAGACACAGAGTTGTAGATGAAGTGCATAAATTAGCACACAAAACACAATTTCCAATTTTTGTAACTCCTATGGGAAAAGGAGCTATTAATGAACAAGATCCTCGTTTTGGTGGCGTATATGTAGGTGAATTATCTAAACCTGAAGTTAAAAAAGCTGCTGAAGCAACTGATTTGGTTATTTCTGTAGGTGCTATTTTGTCTGATTTCAATACAGGAAGTTTCTCGTATGGAATAGATCGTTCTAAATTTATTGAATTACATTCAAATTGGTGCAAGATTAGACATGCTACATTCCCAGGAATACAAATGAAACCATTACTTGATAAATTATTGGTTCGTATTGAACAAGCCTCTGCTCAACCTTCTCCTAACATTGTTGAAATTAAATTACCAGCAGTCACTGATGCTCCTGCTAGCCATGAATATTTATGGCCTAGATTGGGTCACTTTTTACGTTCTGGTGATACTGTCATTACTGAAACAGGAACTTCATCTTTTGGTATTAATTCAACTAGATTTCCTGCTGGAGTTTCGGCAGTTACTCAAGTTTTATGGGGATCTATTGGATATTCAGTTGGATCCTGTCTTGGTGTATCTTTAGCAAGAAAGGAAATGAATCCTGGTGATCGTGTAATTCTTTTTGTTGGTGATGGATCTGTTCAATTGACAGTTACTGAAATTTCTACTATGATTAGAAGAAATGTTAAACCTATTATTTTTATCTTAAATAATGATGGTTATACTATTGAAAGATTGATTCATGGTCCTAATGCAACATACAATGATATTCAAATGTGGAAATACACTGACATTTTGAATGTATTTAATGCTCAACAATATAGAACATACAAAATATCTACAATTAAGGAATTGGATTCATTATTCAATAATCCAGAATTTGCATCTGCTGATGTTATTCAATTGGTTGAATTAATTTTACCTAAATTTGATGCACCAGCTGCTCTTAAGAAGCAAGCAGAATTAACTGCTTCCATCAATATGAGTAATAAGTGATTTTTACAAATATTTATGAGTACAACTACTGAATGAAGATAATTTAAAATAGGTAAATATGAGGATAAATTTAATAAAATAAAGAAGTAAATAAGATAAAATATAATATAATTTAATATAATATAATACAATATAAAAAAAAAAAAAAAGAATTTAATAGAAATAAAATCAAATAAAATTGAAATGAAAATTTACATTTAGATTTATTTATTATTTGAAAATCTTATGAATAATTTTATTTTAATATATATTGATATATTCAATAAATTGGAAATAAATATTAATATAATAAAACTGTTTTAAATTAAAATAATATTACATAAATATTCGATTATTCTTTCATACCAAAAATATATTCGCTGCCAAATAAACCTTGGATCACTTCCCTATATAGTTTAAAAAAATCTAATACAGGGTAAGTTTAGATCAAATAACATATTAAAATAATTTATATAGTGAGGTACATCTCATACTGGTTTATTTACTAAGCTTGTACGGAAGATAGTTATAAATATATATTTATATATATATATATTGTATATAAATACACATATAAACACGCATATAAACACGCATAAACGTATACATTAAAGCAAAATAATAACAGCTTACGTGCATACAAAATGTCGAAAGCTTGGAAATATTTAGCCCCGCTAACTTTAAAAGAGGCACGTTTAAGACACAGTTATGGACGAAAAAATCTTGTCGATTATGATTTAGCTGGTTAGTTTAGTTATTATATTAGTATTAATTTTCTATTTAGTTCTTTTCTTATTAAAAATACTAACACATTTATAGTCAATGCTGTTGAAAAAATGAAACTCGACAAAATTTATGATGAAAACTCATACATTTTAGACGCATATCCTGGTAAGGAAAAAATATTTTAATAAAAAATTTCAATTAATACTAATGTTTAAAATATTATAGGCAATGGTGTATTTAGTACTGCTTTACATAATATTATTAAACCAAAGAAAATTACAATGTTGGAGATATTTCCATTGTACAATAAGGTTTTAACTGAGGTGTGTATTTATATATGTATTCGTTTTTTATTATCACTTTTATAAAAAAATTTTATCACATATACTAACAAATAGCATATGGTAAACAAATCACCAGAAGATGTAGAACTGTTACCATACGATCCATTTAAATGGTCTACATATGATAAGTTATTTATGGATAAAATAGTAGTACCAGAAAATACTGATAGTAAAGATTTAAATAAATCAATGTTATTTGTAATAAACATGACTGGTGAACAAGGCAGACAATTACTTTCACAGTTTGCTTCATGTATTGCACATAAGAACTGGATTTATAAATATGGTAGAATGAAAATGCTCGCATTTGTAAGAGGTGTAGATATACCAAGAACTGCTTTAGAAGGAACATTTACTAGATTTTCTACAAAAACTGCTTTAATGTTAAACATATATGCAGATATAAATCCAATTTTAGGAAGAAGTCATCCAAAATTAAAGGAACTCCAATTTCCTGTCGAAATAGGAATTGATGATATTCACCCAAAAGTTACATCTTATAATAAAGAAGTATGTATTTTATATTTTATTTTATTCTATTTTATTTTTTCTATAATGATTTATTTAACACTAACACTATTATAAAATAGCCTCAACCTGCATTGTTTGAGATCACTCCTCGGTATAGACCAGAACTAGATGATATTGATGTTCCCACGTTGGAATTTATTATCAGTAGTTTATTATATGCACCAACTAGACCACTAAGAGAATCATTAGATTGCATACATCCTGGTACATTTGCTGGTATTTCTAAATCTATTGAAGACATACTCGATATACCAGCTGGAGATCTTCCTGCCGATAGTTTTATTCGTGTAGCTAGAGCATTTTACAATTGGCCTTTTAAACCTACATCATACTTTGAAGTTGAAATCGATAGGAATAAGGAAAAGTCAGAAGTTTTAAGACAATGGATTCCTAATAGTTGATTTTTTTGGCAAAAAAATGTGGTTTATTAGATAATACAATATTTTGTATTATTTAATTATACAAACAATAAAAAGCTTGTAAAATATAGATATGTATTTTTTTAATTTGGGTAGATGGATATTAATATAAGAAAAGTTATATTGATAGTAATGTTATAAATTGAATTACATATTCATTTTATACGATAATTATATTTGTTTTTGTTCTATGTATTATGTATGTTTATTGCATGCGAATTAATACATACTATTATAGCTTATTATACGTACATATATATATATATATATATATATATATATATATATGTATGCTATCATATATCACTGTATATTATTGTATACTACTATATTTTATTATATACTACTATATACTAATTTATACTGTTATATATTATTATTTCTTACATATACTTAATATATTGTAGAATACAAACATGGATTTTTCATCTAATAAGTACTTTTTAGTACTATGTATAAAGAAACAATTCCCTAACCCTATGATTTATTATATAAAGAATTAAACATTGAATCTAAAACAGTATACTAAGAAAAGAAATTAAATATAAATTTAAAGTAAAACATGAGCTTTTTCAATCGAAATATTACTAAAAGATATAACAAATTACATATACTACTATAATGAAAATAAAGTAAATAAGTGACTGCTAAATATTAGATAGTAAATATAAAATAGCAAATAATTAAGACCAAATTAATAAGTGTATACCCTAAACTTCGTATATAAATACCCTACTATTTTAATAGAGTCAAACATTTTGGATGAATATAGAGATAAAAACAAGTGTAGAATACAAATTGTCAGAAATGTGTAAAAAAAAAATAATGAAAGATTCATGCAATTAAAACAGATTGTTTTGTTCTCTGTTTTTATTTTACAATGTGTATATTCAAAATATTTTATTGCTATTGGATCAATTCTTAATCAAAACATGTATATTAAAAATGGCTTTCTTATAAATATCAGAAGTGAATATATACTAAAGTAGTTTAACATCTATTGCTAGATTACTATATTTATTACTGTGATTATATAGTGCATATTTATATTTATATGTGAATTTGTATGTATATTTATATGTATATTTATATACACATAGTATATGATAATAATGTTTGAAAAAAGTGTATACCCCACCTATAATTTGAAATCCAATTTAAATCCAGATTTAAATTTAAAACCATACTTGGGAATAAAAGCAAAACTTTCTCAATCTTGGATAAACTATGTGATTTTTTATCTTTTAATATTATTTATTAGACAACTCTATATCGGGTCTACAATTTCTTTAGTGTTTACAAATCTTAAAGATAAATTTTCAGATTTATGCTCAATAGATTCTAATACTAAAAATGCAATTAATAATTCAAAATATTATGCTATTCAAACATCAAATGAATTGATTACATATACCATAAATCATTCAATTCAAGAATTCAGGAAGGGAATCATCACAACTATAAATGGCATAGCATTATTACTATATTATTATATAGATTTTCTGTTTGGAACATATATTTGCTTATTTACCACTTTAGTTGAAGAAATTGCTTATTTTGCTTTAAATTCGATTGAAGATATTATAACATTTATTAATTCTTCGCTAGCAACAACATTAACTTTAATAGATAATGAAATTTCTAATTTTAATAATCTTTTAAATAATTCTAGAAGCTCAATTGCAAAAATACCTAGCTTCTTATCAGGTGAAGGCATCACAATTCCAGCTATTAGTATTCCTCAAATTAGTAATCTGACAAATATTATTACAATTCCTTCCTCTGTTACGGATGAAATAAATTCTGTTAAGGATAAGATTCCTTCTTTTTCTGATGTGCAAGATAGTATGAAATCTGCAATTAAACTACCATTCAGCTCTATAGCACAAAATATTAATAATACTTTACAAAATTATACCTTCCAAATATCACAGAAGTCATTGCAAAAATATAACATTAATAATGCCAATCAAACTACTGATTGTTCTTTGGACCTATTTACAACAAAAATAGACTCTGTACTAAAAGATATTAATAAATATTTAACCATAATTGGAATAATATTAATTTGTTTATTGATATTATCTGTAATTATATTTTTTTTTTGGGAATTTTATAAATGCTCTTTAATCCAAGGTTATTATAATGATATCCAATTTCAAAATAATATTATGTCTATTCAAGAAATTTCTTGCCTTATAAATAACCCGGTTATTGGAAAATTTGGTATTTTTTTCGCCAAATTTTTTCATACACAAAAATCGAAAAGTTTGATCAGATGGCTTATTTATTATTTGTTCAATGATAAAATTATTTTCTTACTTGGGATTTGCTTATTTACGTTCTTGAGTTTTATCCTAACTTTAATATTTAATAACTTTTTAATAAATAAAGCAAATGATTCTCTTGAAAATTTCACTATTAATTCAGTTCTTTATAATCAAACTGATGTTTTATCTTTATGGATAAATGATACTAATTCTTTTATGGTACAATCAGATAATCAAATAAATCAAAATTTAACCAAGGACCTTAAAACCAATCTAGAAGGTTTTAATAATACATTGACTTTATTTCAAACGGGCGTCACAACAGCTATAAATGAAACATTTGGTTCTGGTCCATTATACAAGGTAAGCTCTATAATAAATTAATATAATTTTATACTTTTAATTTTTTCATAATTTCTTTCATATCATTATCACACTGTGATCCATCTAACAATAATTTTTAATAGCCAGTTTTAGGGGTTATGGAGTGCATAGTTCTAGATAAAGTGAAATCTCTACAAGAAGTTTTAACTTGGACGGAAGATGTTGTGCATATTTCATTCCCGTCATTGCCAAATAATATTGCAGAGAAGATATCAGCAGAATATTATATAAACGATATTACTAACTCAGTTTCAAATAAAATATCTGATAAAATGCTTTCAGAGTTAAACGAACAAACAATTATTTCTCCAAAACTTGATCTTTATGTTTTTTTATTTTCTCTGTGTCTTTGGTTATTATTTGCTTTTTTTGGTGTCTCTTATGTAATTTACAAGGCTTGTTCTCCTTATAAACTTGACCTTCTTAAATAATTATTTAAATTAAGTTTATAATCTTTATTAACACAATTGGTTTCATTCTATTGTAATCGTTCGAATATACATAAACAAATAAAGAGTGATAAATAATAGATATATAATAATTTATTAAATTAACTATTAATTTGATGTGTTCTCACATTCCAGACTTTCTTGTATTTTCCACATGTCTTTATAAATGCCATTTAGTTTTAGTAACTCTGTATGGGTTCCTTCTTCAGCAACATTTCCATTTTTAAGGACAATTATCTTGTCACAATCCATAACAGTTCGTAATCTATGGGCAATAAATACGCTCGTATGTGAATGCTTTGTAATAATATTATTAATATTTTGCAACAACATTTGTTCAGTTTGAGTATCAAGTGCTGACGTAGCTTCATCAAAAAACGAAATTGGAGCACCTTTTAAAATAAGTCTAGAAACTGCAATTCTTTGCTTTTCACCACCAGAAATCATCAAACCACGTTCCCCTACTTTTGTTTCATAGCCATGAGGAAATGATTGTATTGTGTTATCAATGTTTGCTTGGATAGCAGCTTGTTTTACCTGGTCATCCGAAGAGGTCATTTTACCATATCTAATATTATTAAGTATAGTGTCATTAAACAAAGGTGCGTCTTGTGGAACAATACCAATAGACTTACGTAAAGACTCTAAGTTCACATCCTTAATATTTTGTCCATCGATAAGAATCTCTCCCGAGTCTACATCGTAAAAACGGAAAACTAATCTAAAAATTGTTGATTTACCGGAACCACTTGGTCCAACAATAGCAACTTTCTTACCAGCAGGAATTAAAAAAGTTGCATTTTTCAAAATTGGTCTATTATGTAAATAACCAAAAGAGACATTTTTAAATAAAATATCGCCTCCTTTAGTTAATTCAAGATTTTTAGAATTTTCATGATTGTCAATTTTAATTTTAACTTTTTGAAGATTAAATAATGACTCCATATCTACAAGTGATTGTTTCATTTCGCGATAAACTGAACCTAAGAAATTTAGAGGTACAGATAACTGAAAAAGAAGTTGATTTATCATTACCAAGTCACCAACTGTTAATGAACCATCTATAACTCCACGAGCAGCCATATACATTATTATAGTTAATGCAGAAGAAAATATTATATTTTGACCCGAATTAAGAAAAGCCAAAGAAGTTGCAACTTTAATTGAGGCATTTTCATATTTACTTAAAGCTTTATCATATCTGGATATTTCGAATTTTTCATTGTTAAAGTATTTAACGGCTTCATAATTTATTAAAGAATCAACTGCAATAGATGAAGCCTCATTATCAGCTTTATTTGCAATTCTCCTAAAGGGTGTTCTCCAAGCAGTTGTAACAATCGTAAAAGCTGTATAAGTTGCCATTGTAACAACAGCTACAAGAGCATATTTAAATCCAAAATTATATGTTAAAACAGAAGATACCAATCCAATTTCAAAAGTTATAGGTATGATATGAAAAACCATTGCAGACAGGATAAAAGAAATACCTTTCGTACCTCTATCAATAGCTCTTGTTATAGCACCGGTTTGTCTTGTAAGATGAAAATTTAAATCTAATCGTAGTAAATGCTCAAATGTACTTCTAGCCACTTTCCTTATAGCAGTCTGAGCAACCGAAGCGAAAATTGCGTTACGAATTTCACCAAAAATAGTAGCGCATACTCTTGCAAGACCATATGCTAAGATTGTTCCCCCAACAATTACCCAAACAGTATTATTAGAATTTGAAACCTGATCCATATTAATATTTAAACTATCAATAATGTCCTTGAATAAAACTGGGACCTCAACATTGATAATTTTAGATGCCAATAGTAATGTAAGAGCCAATGCAACTCTTGTTTTAATAGACTTTCCATTTTTTTTTGGCCATATATATTTTACTAAATCACGTAAAATTATTAATTGTCTTTTTCTTTCCTCCTTTGGAGAATCTGGATTACTAGATTTTGGATTGGTTGAATTTTCTGAATTATTAGATTCTACTTTCTTGGCATTTTTTATATTAATGGTATTTTCTGTGATATTGACACTTTTTATATTTTCTGAGGAAGATATAT
>JAKTQT010000241.1:0-11405 GCA_030579355.1 Botryozyma nematodophila | reverse complement strand
TTTATATTGGTATTAGATCAGATATGATAATGTATCTGATTCACAAAGATTTTTTTTTTTTTTTTTTTTTTTTTTTTTTTAAAAAAAAAAAAAATGGCTTTTAAAACCTTTAAATTTTTTTTTTCATAAAAAAAAAATTTATTTTTTTTTTTTTTTTTTTTTTTTTATTTTTTTTTTTTTTTTTTTTTTTTTTTTTTTTTTTTTTTTTTTTTTTTATTTTTTTTTTTTTTTTTTTTTTTTTTTTATATTAAATACGAAAGAATAGGCCTTTAAACACTCTAGAGTAGTTTCTTCATACAAAATAAATTTATATCTTTTGGATTAAGGATTTTCATAATTATTTGAGTAGTAATAGCTGTCTGTGATCTAAATGGAATCTTAAAGAATATTATGATCCTTTATCACTTTTTACTCATTTGTTTAGTAATTTAAGCAGTTTTGTATTAATATTTAGTTATTGCGCATTGATAACCTCTATCATAAGTATTAACTTATTTTCTTTATAAATTTATATAATTGTTTATTTAGCATAATAATATACATTGAATACAAACTATTCAGATAGGTATATTAGATTAAAAAGTAGAACATGGTTAGGGTATTAGTTTGTACTTTCTTTAATAGTTTTATTTAGAGTAATTAAACTATTTATCTAAGTCTTTTTAGTAATACAAACATATTAAGAACGAAAATCAAAATGTTGAAAGACTAAAATGACATAAATAATATATTTTAACTTAATAAAAACTGAATATAACTAAATTAAAATATATTCAATAAAATATTTTTAAAATCAATTTCAGCTACAGTATTATGGTTTAATGTTAAGACTATTACTTTAATAGTATAATAAAAATAAAATCGCCATAGTAATATAAACTTTACGCGTATGAAAAAAATCAAAATAAAGACCTATCACTATAGAAACACTAATTATTGGAAAATAAAGCATCATCATATATTAAAATATCACTTAATTGATTAATATAATTAGTTATTGTTCTTTGGGAGTATAAAATTACTATGAGTTTTTTTTATTAATTTATAATGAAGAAGACGATATTTACACAATTCTTTTTCATCGATTTTTTTTTATTTTAATTTTATAAAATTATTTTTTAGAAGTTGAATTATTTTAATAGCTGATTCGGTATGATAGAATAATAAAAGAAAAAAAAAAAAAAGATTTTTGACTTTATATGGTTTTAAATTTGTTCAGTTAAATATACTGATATTTTTAAGATATATATAATATTAATTTCAAAAGAGTACAAATTTTTACTTTCTTTTTTGTCTTTTTTTTTTTTTTTTTGTGGATAAAACATTTGATATTTCATACCAATTTATGTGTTACTAACCTAAAACGATGGCATCAACTTTGGGCGCAGTATTTGACCAAGGATATTCTTTAAAGGGCACATTTGTTTTTTCTTGGTTTTATATTTCTGAAATAGCGATTTTTGGATTATTTATCATCTTTTACAATCTATATTTTCATAGAGTTATTGGTACACTTATTTCTGTTTTTTTAAGATGGTATTTTTGGCATAACTATAAATCTTTTATAAATATTCAATCTATTCATTTATCTTTATTAGGTTGTAGATTATTTTTTAGGAATGTACAATATATTGGTAAAGATGCAGCGTTCAATATCAGACAAGGTCATATAACTTGGAGATATTGGCTAAGGAATACGCGTCTTGTTGGACTTTCGTGTTCCGGATCAAATAAACTAAAAAATGAATCATTACCTTGTAAATTACATATTAGTATTGATGGATTAGAGTGGTTTGTTTATAATAATTCTGGAGCATATGACAATCTTTTTACAGAATTTAAGCAATCTTTAAAACGAAAAAATAAAGCCAATAAAGGAATGAAAGAGCATAAAATTGAACCCAATGAAAATGATTATGATAACAGTTCTTCATTTGCTACTTCAAGTTCTTCTAGTACTAATTCGAATTTTAATTTACATTCTAAACCTTCTTCAAGATACAATAGATTTAACACATCTAACAATTTTGAATCAGTTCCAAAAGAAGCTGAAACTGATATACTTGATGAAAGTAAAAGTGAATTTGATGATTTTAACAACTTAAATACAGAAACTTCATTGTTATTAAGGATTCTACCGATATCTATATTTTGCACTAAAACTGCATTTGTCATAGGAAATATTTATACTCCGACTTTACTAGTATTCAACAGTTCAAGTTCCGAAGGAATTATTGATGCCCAGACTGCACAATCAAAGTTAGATGCGTATAGATCATTAAAGTCAGTTATTATAAAGGACGCTCACCTGATGATAAAACCAAATATTGATTATTTTAAAAATACTGCTCAGCTAGCACAATTAAAACGAAAATTAAAGTTAAAATCTAAAAGATCAATGTGGGATGTGTTTATAAATCTAATATCAGGTGGAAAATCACTTAATTTAGATGACCAAATAGACGAGCAATGGAAAGGCTTATCTCGTTACCTTGATGATGAAAAAGATAATACTTCTCCGGACTCAGATCAATATGCTAAAGCAACAAATGTGATGGATTGTGAAAGAATGAATGTATCTTTGTTTTACGATTTTCCATCAGTTGTTCCTGAGAAGGTTGAAAAGACAAGCCCATTCAATGGACCAGATATCGGAAATAGTGGTGCTGCCCCTCAATGGGGTGTAGATGTAGTTTTGTTTGATTCTATAATAAGGTATGGTCCCTGGGCTGACAGACAAAGAGCTTCGTTTCAAAGCTTTTTTTTCCCTCGTAATTACGTAGATTATGTTCCTCTGAAACGCTTATTTCCAGGTGATATAAGGATACACACTCAATTTCAAATTTTTTGTGAATTCAGAGGCACAACTACTGTTAGAGTTCCATTAAAAGAAGCAAGTAAAGATGAATTAATTCGCGCTGGCGTGATCAAGTTAGACTCTAATGAAATAAGGTCTTACGGATGGCTCTCATTGAGTTTTTCAGAATACTCCACAATCTCGTATGCAATGGATTTAAGCGTTACAGAACAAGGGAGTGGAAGTAAATTTACAGTGTCATTAAAAGATGCGGAAGTACGCTCTAGCGTTAATCATGGCCTGTTATTACGCTCCGACAATTTTAATATTAACTGTGCTATGCCTATAAATTTGAAATGGAATTCGTTGCAAACATGGACATTTGATTTTTATTTTTCTAATATGGAAATATTTTTACTTCGAGAACATGTTTCGTTGTTTTCGGATTTGGCGACTGATTTTAACTCTGAAAAAATTGTACAGTACAATACATTTGTGCCTTTTAATTACAAGTTAAACGTTTCTATTGATTCATATTCGATATACTTGACAGTGAATGATTTGAATGTTATTGATAATCCGACATCTATGGACGATAATACATTTTTATTACTAAGTGGAGATTCTCTTACTATGAACGGAATGCTTCCTTCAGAGCATATTAGGACTTTAACGAATGAGTTCCATTTTAAAATTAACAGTCCAATATTAAGAATTTCACTGCATGCTGCTTCATGGAATACACAAGAAAGCTTTATGAAAAGCCCAGACATTGGGCTTATAAACAATTTCTCAATTAAATCTACATATACTTACGCTGCTTTGCCAATTCCAAATCAAACTGATACATTTTTAATTGATGTAAAAGGTGAAAGAGTTGCAATCATTGTTTATGGATTTTTTGTGCGTTATTTTATTAAAGTAAAAGAAAATTACTTTGGCGATTTTGTACATTTTAGGACTCTTCAGGAATTTATTGCAAATCCTGAAGCAGGTGTAGCAAATATGGAACCAATGCCTGCCCCTGTAAATGTTCCAATAAGTGATGTTATTGTAAATCTGAATTTCGAAAGAGGATGTATCTTATTACCAGCGAACATTTATAATGTTAGAAGGCACATAAGACTTAACATGGCTTTTTTCCAAATGGATGTTAGAAATACTAATTTTTATATGGATTTAATGTGTAATATCAGTCCGATCCACGCTTCTTATGAAGATACCGAAGAAGTTAATTTGTTTAAGGCTGATTTATTTGCCCATATGGAAGAACCGGACATGTTCATTGATGGTATAGATATTCACGGACACAGAATGTTTGGAGTGCCCCCATCTGAACCAGCATTTATTTGCAATTGGGATATTGATTTAGGTGATATTTTAATAGAGTCTTCCATAGATCTTCTTTCTGCTTTAGGAGATTGTGTTAATTGCTTTAAATATAATATAATGGATGTGGAAAACGCTCTTCATACGGACGAAGTTGTTTTAAATGATTTAAATTTTTTGCGAATTAATGTTGGGACAATTAGACTTTTAATTAGGGAAGGTGATTTTGGAATTAAAGTGACAGTAGACCCTATCATGTTTTCAAGGAATGACTGGTCTACAGATAGATATAACCTTAGAATGAATATTAAAACTGCTTATATAGTAGCAGAAGTTATAAAGTTCTCAAATGATAATGACACGGTTGTCACAGATGTAGTTTTTAAATATGAGTCATGTTTAAAAGTTTCTAATTTTATGCGTCAAAGTCATTTTAACGATATTCATAAATTACAACAGGAAACCATTTCTCTTCATGATGCTCCGCTCTGTCGTGCTGAGTTTTTAGTTCATCCTAAATTTAGAAAATATGACGATGACAAGTATTCTACTTATGTTAATCCTGGAGACTATCCAGTGCCAGCTTTGATTCCACCACTCACGTATCAATCTGCTGGGTTGCTTCATGAATATACGAACGATCTTTCATCTGATTCTTCTGTACGATCTTTAAATAGAAACATGCCTTCATTTACAAAATTATCTGCAAAGCCGAGTTTTACAGAAGAAAGTGAAGGATTTCTAAGTGATTATTTGCCCAATAAAGCAAGCGAATTATTTAGTTTAAATAATGATTCAGGATCTACTTTTATGACAAAAGTTAACAGCTCTGGATATTCCCAATATGAAAAGCAGTTTATGCTAACCGCAAACTATCGATCCGAAAACTTTTTCGATTCTATGTCTCCGGATGTAGAGTATGACGATTTTGTGATTGATCTTGGGGAAAAGGCATTTTTAACTTTGTCTTCTGGTATTTTCGATGCCATTTTAACGTTTAAATCGACAAATATTGACGTCGAAACTATGCTAGATAGATTGAATATTGATACATATAAATATCTGTTTAGTCGAACAGAAGCTTATAAAAAATGTATGAGGTCGAGGATAGTTGTTGCTAAAATTTTTGTCAATTATATAGAAAAGTTTGAGAGTTTAAATTTAAATATAGCAGAATATCAAGGTTCCGATCGAGCTATCTTATCTATAGAATTAAATGGTCTGAGTATTATGAATAGGAAAGAGGTTCACAAGGAAAAGATGAATGGGTTAGAAGAAGTACCGCTCGAACTTAGTAGTAATAAAACTACATCGATTTCAAATATTCTTTCTCAAACTCATGTGAGTATTAATAGCGCATTTATTCATACGTTTATTGGTGAAGAATCACAAATTTATGATTATATTGTTCATTCAGATTGCAAATCGCCTTTTAATTTATCATTGGAAGGGGTTGAAGTTTCCACGATGAAGCATACCGAAGACTTTTTCATAGTAAAAACTAAAACTACTGGTTTGGTTATAAATAATAAAGATTTTATTTGGGTTATATTTTTTTTTATTAAAATTGCGTGCACAGTTAGTGATTTTAATGAGAAAAGAATTCAGTTAGAAAGAAAGGCGGAAAATAAAATCCAAGGACTTGTTTATAATTTAACAGTGGCAGCACATGCTTGCTCAATCACAAGTGACCCACCTGCATTAACTAAGCCTGCAGTTGTTTTACGCTCTTCAAAGCACATGATTCGATTATATCAAAGTTGGAAATTAATGGTTAGGCTTAGACATATATGGACATCATTACCTAAAACAGTAAGACAAGATTTCGCATTCCAAATGAGAAGAAAGTCTTGGTGGTATTTACCGAAAAATATCTTCGAGATGATGCGAGAGACGGTTGAGCAATGGAGGTCTTGGGATACTCCTGATCCGATAAGATCATATTTACTGCTTTATGTATTTAATAAAGCAGAAGCGGAAGGGGATAATTTACATGAAGTTATTATTAAAAGAGTTAAATTCGATTTTGAAAATATTTTATTGCGCTTGCCTAGCGAACATATTGATGATTATATTAAGTTTGAATATTTAATAATATCGGGAATAATTAAACTACCGGGTAAAGAGGAGAAAAATGAAGAAGAAGCTAAAAACTCTATAGTGATTTCTCTCCACTGTTCAAATATTCTTTGTCATATGAGTTGGAACCTACAACATTTAATTGACGTCTATGAGAAATTTAATCAAATACAGCGGATTCATCAGTTGGAAAAATTTTCTTATAAAAAAGAAATGGATAGTGATACACCTACAGACAAGTTAAATGAAAATACTTCAAAAAAAAATTTTGGCTTTGATATTCAAGCAATTTCTATGATTGATTCAGTTTTTACTGTATTTGAGAGTGAAAATTTAACTTTTCAGGCATCGTTTAACAATGGAGAGAGTAGTTTTACTGGGAATTTTGGAACTGCTAGCAGCCAGAATAATAAAAGTAAGCATATGTCTTTGACTCATTATTTCAGATCTTTTGAAGTAGATATAGAAGGAAATTCAATGACTAATAGAGCTAAGTACGCAACGTTCGGTTTACAAAAGGCCACATTTTCTATAATAGTTTCCCCTCTATATGAAAATATTACTGTTCATCTAGAATTAGGAAACTTTATTTTTGATATATTTGAAAATATAGCTTCCTTGTCAGACTTACTTATTCTATTGGCGAAAACTGAAATACCGAGAATTAAATCACTATTGGATAAAATTGAAACAATTAACATTAAAGATTCGGAAAGTAATCCTGATTCAAAAGTAGATTCAAAGGTAGATTCAAAGGTAGATTCAAAATTAGATTCAAATTTAAATTGCAAAGCAAGATCAAAAATACTTTTTATTTTTAATTTAGAGAGATATCGATTGTCTTTTCTCCCTCTTCGCAGGGTTTACTACTCAATTACAGGAAGTGATTTAAAATTCACTATTATGCCCTTTTCTAATACGATATATTTACTTGATTTCAAGCTGGCTAATCAAATCCATGACATGAACTTCCACAAAGGAGAGCGAAAAATATCTTTGTACTCTATACTGATTCCGCTAATATCTGTATCACTTAAACTCACTCATCAGCAGAGTCCTATTATTATAAACAGTAATGCGTATCTAAGTAAAATAGCTTTTGAGGTTTCTACTGTTTATGAAGTTTTAAAATTTTTAACTAGCCCTATTACAATTGAAGATTATCATGAAATGATGAATAAAATGGAAAGGATGAGTGAGTTATTCGTGGAGTTAGCTCCATCTAAAAATGGCGTTGAAACTCCAGTTAGATCATCGAAAAGAAATGGACCGGAGAACAAAAGCAATGTATTATTTGTGGGAAAGCTTTGTGTTGAAAAAATCTCTCTTTCTGCAAGTGCTAGTGGGACACAACTAGAATCTGTTGTTGAAAAAATAGTTACTTGTTTTTCTAATTTAGATTCGTCTAGTACTCCAAAGTATAAATTTCCTAATTTTTCTGCTGGAGCTGAACATTTTAAGATTTATTTGAGTGCTTTTGATTTATTTGATAAAAAAGTATGCATATTTGATTCACATTTTCATATGAATGGGTCTATGTATTACTCTGAGAAAGATAAAGAAACGAAAACTCAAATTAATATTGTTAGTAATTTTATTAGAGGATTTTTGTCTCCCCGATGTATAGCTGTTTTAACTAGACTACTAGTTAGCTCTGGATTTAAAACGTTTACATCATTGTCGAAGAGTAATAAAGTGCGAAAGCCATTGGCTGATAGTCAAAAGAAGCAAAAGTTAGGGAATTCAATTTCCGATTCGACGAAGTCTTTAATCTTTAGTATAGAGATTAGCAATGTATGCTTGAGTTGGATGCCAGAAAAATATAGTATACGTACTGGGCTTAGTTGTTTCCTTATCGGATTAGATAGCGTCAACTTTTTATCTAAAGGAAACGAAATTATTACTATGATGATTTTAAATGCTTATATGAAATTTTCAGAAGGAAATATAGATAATTATTATGACACTCATAATGCTTCACATTGTTCAGCTCTACTACCAAAAGTCAATGTAAGCATTTTGTCAATCGAGGATGATGAAGATCAACAAAGATTGGCTATTAAGATTGATGGAGATAAAGTTAATTTAATTGTGAGACCTATTTTAGTAACATTTTTGAATGCAATTCTCAAATCAATAAACGATAGTACAGAATATATAAGTCTTTCAGGCTTAAATTTTACAAGTGGATCTTTTAGTAAAGCGCAATCTAATAATAATAGTGCAATGGATAAAGTGAAAAAAATTATGAATTTATATGTAAACGCTTCATTTGCTGGATCTACTGTTGACTTGTATGATGGTGCTGTAGATAAAGCTCATTATGATTTAGCAAATATTCGACATGTGGAGGATTCATTATCTCCTGTTGCTACCCTTAAGGTTCCAGGAGTTCGATTTAAAGCTAACTATTTACAGCGGATCGGAGTATCGCCGTCTTTTTCAGCAGAAATCGATATATTACCGTCATCTAATACAATGTATCCCCGAATGATTCCAGTTATTAAAAAGATTGTGCATGGTTTACGAGAGGTTTTCACTGATAAAAAAGGGGGCAATAATAATAATTGGAATACTAATTGGAATAGCAGTATGGATGATTCACTTTTATCATCTAATACTACTGAATTTTTGAACAAATGGAATATTGACTTGGGGCTTCGAATATTCAAACAAGAGATTACATTGAGTTGTGAGCCTCGAGCACGTGTTGCAACTACACTATCGTTTGGATATTATATGACCGTAAATACATGTGAAAGTTTAACTAGAGGACGATATTTTACAGTTTCTGCAAACTTACATGATATTGTTGCATCCTTACAACATGTTTATTCTAGAGAAACTAGTGGATTAGTACATATTTCTGATATATATTGCTCTGCCATTGAGACAAAGGGATTAAAAGATGAACAGTTTTCGGATTTTGCTATTGTATGTGCTATTGAGAATGTACTCGTGGAATTGAATGTCAAACAACTAAATGACTTGAGATTGTTTAGAGATATTTGGGCAATTAATGACAAAAAGAATGTAAATAAGAATACTAATTTTAGTAGAAATGGAGATGGAAATGACGATGGAAATGGAGACGGAGATGGAAACGGAAACGGAAACGGAAACGGGAGTGCGTTTTTAATGGAAAAGTATAAATCAGTTTCAGCAAAACGAGCAATTCCACTCGATATTTATTTTTTTATACTAAATTTACGGATTACATCTGATTTGGGACAATCTATTGGTAAAGTTACCATATCTTCTGATAATTTCTCAATGAGTTCAACGAAAACTTCAGAATGGAGTAGAGAGTTACACATTATATTTGAAGAAGTTAGTATTTTATCGCGCGGACGTTGTGATGGATTTTTACGATTCAATAAACCAGTTGTGACAACTTCGATACAGTGGACTAAAACTAATGATGGGGAGGAAGGACATGAATTAGAGACTCCTTTAGTTCGCGCATCATTTATGATTGATTGTGTTAAAGCAAGAGTAACATTTGATTATCATTGTATTTGCATTATGAAGTTTAGTAAATTATCATTTGGATTTTTTAATCAAAGACGAACAGGCAGACAAACAAAAGAAAGATTAATAGCAGCAGGCGGATGTGAAGCTATTGAGATTTGTCTTTCAGTTTTGTCAGCATCAGCATTTATTAATTTATTTAATACATTAAAAAGAATAGGAGATAATTTTAATTCATCTTATGCTCTTCCATTACGACATGCAAAATCGCGAAATAACAATGGTAATATAGACGACAATGGAATCAATGGAAGCGAAGGAAATAGATTAGTGTCAGGAGGAGGATGGGTTGGATTATTACTTGATACTGGATTAGATGTTGAGATTAAAAAAGTGGTTGTTCAAATTTATCCAGCTACATTAATGGATAGTACAGTGTTTAGGATTGAAATCGTAAAGGCAATATTACAATTCAATGGATTTTATGATAGTGACTTTAGACTTGCTAATAAATTAACTATGAAGCTTCTCGAATTACATGTTAGTTTGGCAAGCATTAGTAGAAGAAACACTAAGATTGGAGAATTATCAGTTGATGAATATATCAAAGAAAGTTCAGAAGCAAGTGGCGGTACTATATTAAAATCTCCATTATTTGAAGTTCAAATGGATACATGGCAGGATAATAGGGATGGGAATTTATCTAATATAGTTGAATACGTATTTAGATCTTCATTTGGAGGTAATGTTGACGTTCGATGGAATTTAGGACCAATTAATTTTATTCGAGAAATGTGGACAAGCTTATTGAGGACGTTGCCATCTAGAAGTGTAGGAGGGTTTAAAATGGAAGCTAAAAATGGAACGAAAGATTATAAGGATGCAAGTAATGGAAATGACAATAAAAGTAAAGAAAATTTTGGAGGAATAAGTGGGAAATATGAATACGTTGCACTTTCTCCCCCTGTTATAGATCAAGTCAGATTACGAGATATGGGAGAAGCAACACCACCATTAGAATGGATTGGTATTAATCGTAAACGACTTCCAAATTTGACTCATGAAATTGTAATTGTTATGTTACAAAAGACATCAGAAAGAGTAAGCAAGGCATATTTTAGAGTTTTAGGAAAGGTTGCTTAGGAATGACATAGAAAAAAGGGTAAGGTAAAACGGGAAAGTTTACAGTTTGGTTATTTTTGGCTATATTATTGCTATTATTTTTATTATTATTGCTATTATTTTTATTATTATTGCTATTATTTTTATTATTATTGCTATTATTTTTATTATTATTGCTATTATTGTTATTATTATTGCTATTATTGTTATTTTTATTGTTATTACTATTATTGTTATTACTATTATTGTTATTACTATTATTGTTATTATTATTATTATTATTATTATTATTATTATTATTATGGGAATTGATAATGCCAGCCGACCTTTTTAGCCTGTACAGCCAAGTTAAGGGTTTACGTAATTGATTTATAATAAACCACTTACCATATATAGTAATTATTTAGAAAATAGGAAAATGTCTAGTTTTAATTAAATTTTAGTGGCATAGATACATATTTATTAAATTTACGATTTTTATAATCCTATTTTGCAATATTATGTCTATTTATGAAGTAAAAAGTATTTTTATATTAACTACTTAATTATTGTTACTACGAGGACAAGAGCTACGATTATGACCATAAGTTCCACAATAACCACATCT
>JAKTQT010000240.1:11986-31342 GCA_030579355.1 Botryozyma nematodophila | reverse complement strand
AAAAAAGGGAACTAATTTAAAACAAACCAATAGTAGTAAAAAATACTATAATATTACTTGAATATTATTAGAATCTTATTAGGATATTATCTTTTTTTTATTTATAAATTTGTATTATTATATATTATATATTATTTTTTTTTTCAATTATACCTTTATATTGTATTTCCTGTGTTCGGATTATCATATTATCTTCTAAGTAGGCCACCATAGGCTGTACCTTTGGTCACTCTAAAAGGATGAGCTTCAGTATTAAAAACATAGTCATCCAAAGAAATTACATCAGGATCTGAAAATAATAAATAACAATATTTCAATGTTTCAGCTAAGAAATAAGATTCCATTGTGTCATCTAACTGTGTGTCCTCACTGAAAACGTCCATAACGGCAGCATAAGCAATCTCTGTGCGGGTATATTTGTCAATTGCAGAAAATAATTCCCATCCACGATCTTGCCAAGAACGATCACCAGTCGTACGATACATATAAAATACAGATTCAATAACTTCAGGTCTGAGGTGGTATTGAGGACTCATATAGGCATAATAATTAGGACTGGAGCTCATTCCTAGTCCAACCTCATAGTCTTGTTTTTCACCATCAGCTTGATAAACACATTTTGACTTATCAGCGACTTCCAAATTATCATCTAAATCACATCCTTGTGGAACGACAACCATCTCAGGCATGAGTCCTGTAGCAGTATGATTTGCTATCCATAAACATCCATCAGTAAGTTTACCAGCAATATCAACATCTTGTGGTCTATTAAATAATTTTCCACCTAAGGCATACATTCCACCTAAGAAGCAAGAAAGATGAGAATTTTCCAAAGTCTTTGATACAGTATTATCCTGATGGAATACTAAAGCTGCGGGCCAGATTATATCAGGGTCACCTACAACCATAGGACGGAATAACATATTTTGATTTATTGAGGTTACAACACCTTCATAAAATTCACGATACTCTTGAGCGGGACCAGGACCACCTCCTAATAATTGAAACTCCTTTGGAAAATATTCGTACATTGAATCAACCATACCGCCGATTGTATATCTGCGATCGTATTCCTTTGAATATTCGACGGGTTTTTGTGGTAAACATTGTGTTAACATATGTTCAGAATTCTTTACAAAGAAAGAATCTGGTTTAGTTTTATCAACAGCTTCAAGATCCCATTTTTCAGATGGACTATTTCTATATGCATATCCAATAGCTTGACAACCCGAAACATCGATGTAAACAGGGAAAAGGTAAGGAACATCAGTATCTGGAGCAATATCAATGAAGGCTTCTGTAATTCGATGAACAGCATCAAAATATTTATCATTACCAGTTATTTGTGCTAAACGTGTAAATTCGACCGTTAAAGAAGTAATTTCAGCAATAACAGCTTGTGATGGAGCTCTATTTCTACCTTTATTATGCTCACGAACCAATGGTGGACGACGACCGTATTCACCAAAACTAACGTAACCATTTTTGGCAGCATCCTCGATAGCTTTTCTTCTCTTTTTTTCTTCTTTATCTTCTGGTGAAAAATCCCAAAGGAAATAATTTAATGGCATACGGTTTGGCGTATCAAAGATACCATAAAGTACTTCACCAAGTTCTACAGCTTTATTATATAAACGTTTATCATTACCACCTGAGACATCATAGGCAGAGATAAGACCACCTAAATATCTAATTACGGTTTCAAATACAGGGATTTCATCTCTATTTGCAACAGTAAAATCAATTTCATTGATTGCTTTTACAGCTTCTTCGAATTCATCTTTAAGATCGAGAATATAAAGCATATCTAAAGAATCGACTAAAGTTGCCGCCCAACCGGTGAAAGGATCTCTAAACGATTTTGAAATTGGAGTTAATTCATCATGTAACCATGCGTATTTTTTATAAGAAGTCCAAGCATGTAAAAAGGTTTCTTTAATTTTCTGTAATCTTGAAAGTCTAATTTCTTTTTCTTTTTCAGTTTCTATAGGGAAATTTTCAGCTTGAATTTTGAAAAATTCTTCATCATTAGCATTATCATTTTCATCATTAATATTTTTTTTATTATTTTTACCATTTGGAAGTGGGATTATATTTTTAACAGGATAATATTCAAATGGTTTTAAATGATTAGATTTTGGTTTTATTGTATCATTTAAAGCAATATTATCAGTTTTTGTTCCACTTGAGGCATAATAGTAACTATCTATTCTATCAAAAACTTTTGGATTATTAATATCTTCATTGATTTTGACTGGACCTGGAACAGAATCTTGTAATTCTAAAAATTCTTTATTAATTCTGAAAACACTTTGTCCATTACTATCATGATAGTTTAAATTATTTAGATTGCTGGATACATTATAGCTATACTGTTTCCTAGTTGTTTTTTGAAGATTAGAATATATAATATATACGAATAATAAAATTATTAAACTGTATATAAAAGATCTTATTTTTCTAGGTCTCAACAATGTTTTAACACTGTGAATGGAAAGATTGTTCTGTTTTTCTCCGACATCGTACACCATGTTAAGAGATTAATAAAAAAAATTCATAAACTAAGGAGGTATTGGTATTGAATGCTAAAGCTAGGTGATGAATGATGAATGCTAAATCCTGAATGCTAACTCCTGAATGCTAACTCCTGAATGCTAACTCCTGAATGCTGATGATGTTAATACTAATATTTGTATTAAAAATAATAATAAAATTATTACTATTATTTCTTTTTCTATTCACAGGAATACCTGATTCCTAGAATAAAAAGCAAATAAAATTAAATATTTTACAATAAATATTTAAATACTTATGCTTAAAATAATACTTAAATACTTATAATTCGAAATAATCATATGTTTTATATAAATACATAAACTTTTATATCAAAATAACCAAATCAGCAAACATCCAAATATAAATAACAACACAATCTAAATTGATAACCAATAAATAACAACAAACAAATAAATATAACTCTAAGTTACACGTTTGAGTTTAGATTTTGCTCAGACTAAAAACTAAATGTTACTAGATGCGATTTAGTTTGTTAGCGATTATTTATTTAATTAAAACCACATAAATATTAATTAATTAATTAAACTAAATAAGATTTAATTAATTTTAGTCAAATTAGATCTTAAATTATGTAATATTCTGAACAAGATTATATAATATTTATCGGTGGTTTATGTAATCAGATAGTATAACTAGCGCTGTTTTTTACAAATTTAGTAAAAAATCAATAGATTTTTAAACAATTTTCTAAAAATGGTCGGTTAATAAACTGTAAATAGCTTCGATCAAATTTTAATTTTTACGTAACTGGCCAGCTGTTCAAATAACGTTAATAATAATTATAATAAAATTATGCACTAGTAATAAAAACAACCAATGGGAAAAAAAATACAACCAATAATAATAAAAACAACCAATAATAATAAAAACAGCCAATAATAAAAATATGCACTAAAAATGAAAAATCGCAATATTTTTAATTATACCTAGGAATACAAGAACAACATACACAAAAATAAACAAGAAAGTAAATAAATAAAGAAATAGTAAATAAATAAATAAATAAATAAATAAATAAATAAATAAATAAATAAATAAATAAATAAATAAATAAATAAATAAATAAATAAATAAACAGATAAATAAACAAATAAACAAATAAACAAATAAACAAATAAACAAAAAACGATATGATTAATATAAATAATGAAATCATATTAAATAATGGTAACTAAGTAAATAAAAAACTACCATGTTGTCTGGAATAAACTAGGGAATTAATGAGTAGTTTGATATGCGTATTTATTGGTTAGTTAGATTTGCAGATTAATGTGAATTTTGTACACTACAGGAACAGTAAACGTGTCATTATATAACATTGTGTTAATGTAGCATATTGTAAAAATTTAGTATAGTAATATGATAATATAGTATAATAATATAGTATAATAATAGAGTATAATAATAGAGTATAATAATAGAGTATAATAATAGAGTATAATAATAGTATAATAATAGAGTAGTAATATACTAACATAGATACACAATATAACAACAGTAATAAGAAACCGTCTATTGTTTTGTATATAGTTTAATATAAATAAATCCACTACAATATACAACCGTTGCAACGTCTACTTGCTGTCAACATTTAATACCTCACTGGTTGCAACTGAGCTGTAATTTTAATATAAAAATATTTAAATTATTTATAAATATAAACCTAAAATAGTATTGTATTTATATTATTTATAAATATAAACCTAAAATAGTATTGTATTTATATTATTTATAAATATAAACCTAAAATAGTATTGTATTTATATATAGTAGAAGATCCTTCCTAAGTATACTTTCTTATTTATTTTCTTAAGATCTGCAACTCTAGATCTCATCTTAACAATATGTCATACCATAGAGATAATTAATTTTTTTCTTGGAATTTAACCATTAATTATTCCCTAAAATTTAAAAACTTAATCTACGTATTACAAATCTATCAATAATTTAAAATGTTTCATTAATAATCCTTCTTCCCAAAATGTCCAAACAAAACAAAACAAGAAAAGAATAATACCAAAAAGTGAAAGAAATAGAAAAATAATCAATAAATAATATATAGAAATAAATTTAAAAAATAGATAATAACAAATAGAAATAAATTTAAAAAATAGATAATAACAAATAGAAAATACACGGAAAGACAAAAACTCTATCCTATGTCTCAAAGTCCTCTTTTATTTTGATTATTTTATTATATATATTTTTTTTATTTTATTTTTTTTCTAGTTTTTTATTTTTTTTATTTTTTTTTTCCTTTTTTTTTTTTGTCAGTTTTTAAATCTTTTCCAACTTCTTTTTTTTTTTTTTTTTTTTTATCCTTAATTTAAAATTAATCTTTTTATTTTTTAAAATTTTTTTTTTTTATTTTTTTTTTTATTTTTTTTTTTTGTCAGTTTTGAAACTCTGTTCCAACTTCTTTTTTCTTCTTTTTATTTTTATCCTTAATGCAAAATTAATCATTATATTCTTTAAAATTATTTGCTTTTAAAATTATTGGCGTTAGTTAAACCTTCATATAGCAGTTATAGTTATATACACTTTTTTTTTTAATGATCCAATGGTTTACCAAAAGTTATAGGTGCTTGTAAAAGACTTTTTCCAATCGTCTCCGAAAATGATCCAGATGACAAAGGAAATACATTTGAATTAGAATTTAAAATTCTGTTTGTAGCTGTGTTTGTATTTGTATTCATATTTAATCCATTTCCATTTTGTATTGCAGAACCAACTGATAATCCACATTTAGTAGATGAAGCCACTGATGTTGATGATGAATCCGAACATATTGTTGCTGAAAATCCTGATTCTGATTCCGTAGAAGATGATCTTGAATCAGATGAACACGAAAAAGAATCAAATGCAAGGTTCTCCTGTTTATTGCTATTTCTATCGTTAATAATATTTCTATTATTAACGTCTTTTCCACTTCCATTATTCCTCAGTCGCAAGTTAACTGTACAAGAATCAACGGATAATAATTGTCTATCCTGTTGATTACTCTTTTGTGAACAAATAGAATAGGTTGCAATATTATTTGAAACTATTTGACATTTCTTTTGTTGGTTTATTGGCGAACTTTTAGTAACTTTATATATACAAGGTGGATTGGCACGAGGAGATAATAAAACATTCTTCTTATTAGAATGATTTACATTTAAATTAGAACTTGACTTCAAATTCATATCTGATCCATTCAGTCGTTTGTTATTTTGACTAGAAAGCATTAAAGATCTTAATCCAACAGTAGCATCGTTATTAAATGTATTTGATTCCTTCCCATTATAAAAATTTGAAGATGAAGTATAACTATGTTCTTCATCCGTTCCTGTATTAATTCCAACAATATGTTGTTGAGGTTGTTGTTGTATTATATGCTTACTATTCTTTCTTAAAGGAGAAAGTAATGGCGAAATAGGTGATGAATTATCAAATGTTGGAGGAGATTTGCAAATAGGGGTAGGAGGAGTTGGCGGTACCCAATTTCCGGCTCTTCCGAATTGTATATTTGCTTTGCCTAATTTAAGTTGACTCTGGTTTTGATGTTGATTTTGATATTGTAACGCAGAAGAAATTGAATGATTAACATTCCTATAATGAAATTGAGGTTGAGGAGGAGGTTTTAAAGTATTTGAGTAAGGTGAAGGAGAAGAAGGACGTGTATCATTCGAAGATCTATTCGTTGGCGAATGTGTATTTATTTTTCCGGTTGCCGGAGTTGCATTAGTGATTTGAATATTTTGAATATGGTGCATATTTCTTGGAGATGAACCAGGAGTTGAAGGAGTTGCAGGGTAGAAATTATGATATATATTCTTATGCGGAGTATTTGGCGACTTCATAAAAGTGGAATTAAAAACAGGTGAAGGTGATCCGGAAGTTATAGATGTAGGAGGTGAAATTATCCTAGCGTTTGATAGTATGTTATTGTTGTTATTGTTATTGTTGTTGTTATTATTATTACTATTGATGTTGTTGTTATTGTTGTAATTGTTATTATTGTCATTAACTGTAATAGGAGTGCGGGGATGATGTATTGGAGGAGTAGCAGGTATTTGAAGAATAAAATTATCAGATGAAATTTTATTAGTGTTCAACGGTTGTGGATGATGTATCTTATCATCAACTGATGTGCTAATATTCTTTTCCTGTGATACGGGGTTTGTACAAAATGAGTCTACTTTTAAAACTCTGTTGCGTAATTCTGATAAAGTAATTCTTGTGAGAGGATTGAGATCAAATATTGAAACAAGTATGTCAAGGCATTCCTTTGTAACCGGTAATATATCACCTAAAATATATGGGTTTTCTTTAAATCTTCTAAAAGTAGCGTCCTCAATCGAAGCTCTTCGCCAAGGATTTCTTCCACAAGTCATATTAACTAAAATAACACCTAAAGACCAAACATCATTTGCTGCTGTTGAATATCCATGATCGAATTGTGGTACAGATGATGTAGGTTTATGACAAGCAATTCTTCTTCGACAATTTTTATTATCAGAAATTATTTGATGGAAGTTTGATTTATATTCATGCGAATTGTCATTAGGTGAAAAATTATTTTGTGGTATTGATGGAGAATAAGCTGGTCTTTTTAAATTTGACGGCGTACTCGTAGGTGTATTTGTAGAACCAAATTTATATTCAGCCAACTGTGCCTTTTCATGATTTTTATTCTTAATACTTGCATTGTTGATATTTGTAACATTTTTAACGGAATCATTGGAAACGTCAGTTGGCGATTGAAGAGAATGTGAATTTTGTAAATCCGGAATTGGACTTGAATCATCAGGAGGATTAAATACACATTCTGGTGACATATAAAAAACAGAACCACAACCAAAGTCGAAAGAAAAAGATTCGTTTGTTGATAGACCAAAATCCGCTAAAAGAAGAGAAAATCCATCATTAGCAACCATAATATTTTCTGGTTTTAAATCCCTATGATAAATACCACGAGAATGACAATATTGTAAAGCGTCAATTAATTGTAAGAAGGCAGCTTTAATTATATTATCACAACCAATATATTTTCTTCCTTCTGTTATATTTGTAAATAAATCACCATTTGGACAATATTCAAGAATCATATACACAGTTTCCTCAGATTCCAAAATTTCAATAAGTGATAAAATGTTTGGATGTGAATGACAAATTGAATGTAAATAGAGTTCTCTTTGTTGAAATAATTTTTGTCTACTGTCTAAACCTCTTCTAGGTAAAGCCTTGACTGCTCTTGAAATTTGTGAAACATGATCATAAGCAGCATAAACTGCACCATATGCTCCTATACCAATTAATTGTGTTAATTCAATTCTTCCATCTAGAACCTGTCCTAATCTAGACAAAAGATATTTTTTCGGTAGTGATTGTCTCATTATTTGTTGAGAAATAAGTTTAAAATTTAAATTATAATTATGATTATAATTTAAGATAGTAATGGATTAATTATATTAATATGGATATATTAATAAAATTATTAAATTCAATTATAATAAAATATAGTAATTTATTATAAGTTAATATAATTATTATAAATTATTATTAATTGTTATAAATTTAGAAATTTTCCTAAATTGGTAGGTTATAATTTATAATAGTTTAATTGTAAAGTAATTCGTATAAATTATACCAACTCGATTTAATTGATTCAGTTTCGTAAATGTAAAGTAAATTATAATAATAAAATGTTTATTATAAATAGGATCAATCAAATTAGCAATTCTAACTGTATCGTATTCCAAGGGTTGTATGTACTTAGTAACCAAGCCAGAACGGGCAGTATTCCTTAAAAAAAAAAAAAATACCTGAATAAAAATGCCAAAATGCCAAAATGCTAAAATGCTAAAATGCTAAAAAGCCAAATTTTCAAAATAAAATAAGTGCTAAACGGATGCCAAACAGATGGAAGTACCAAAAATGTAAATTCTTAGCATGTAATTAGTGAACTGTAAAGAAAAAAGAAAAAATATAAATATATTTATATTTATATTTATATTGTATTTTTAGATTTTTTATTTTGTGGATTAGTGGTGAAATTTATGTAATTTATGTTTTTTTTGTTATATTTTAGAATTTGTAATCTTTTGGAATTTTTTATAATTTATAATTATAATTCCCACCTTGATTGGATGCTGGTTGGATATATAGGGGAAAAAATACAAAGGGATGGAAAATTAAATTAAAATAAAGCGGGAGTTACCCTTTTTTGGATATTAATTTCTAAATTAGGTTTAATTTTCGCTGAATTTAGGTTTATACACTAGCCGCAAAAGGATAAAATTTTATTTTTTGTGAGGAACAATAAAAAAATGAAAAATAGACAAAGAAAAGGAAAGGGGAAATAAAAATGATGATATAAATATAAGAATAAATATAATTAATACGTTTATTAAGAAATTTAATAAAAATTTTAATAAATAAGTTAAATAAAGAAATAATAAATAAAGAAATAGAAAATAAAGAAATAATGAGTTTAAAAAATAATAAATAATAAAATAATTAATAATGGTGAATAAATAAATAAAAACAAAGTAAAATAAATGGAAAAATAAAAAAAAAAAAAAAAAAAAAATAAAAAATATAAAAAAAAAAAAAAAAAAAAATAAAAAAAAAAGAAAAAAAAAAAAAAAAAAAAAAAGTAAAATAATAAGTATAACAAATAAAAAATAAATAAATAAAAACGTAATCAAACGTACAAACCAAGAAATTGCCTGCTAATACTTACGATGCATTTGTGTCGTATTATTTTACTATTTGTAAATTCGTAGCTCGTATAGATATAAATTATAATAATAGTTATAATATATTATATATAATATAACTATGTTTAGTAATATAAGATCACAACAATAACAACAATCAAGTCATACAGTAGGAAATGTGAATACCAATACAAACACAAGTAGAATAATCTACAAAACAATCTACAAATAATCTACAAATATAATCTACAAAAAAAAAAAAGTACAACTACTGCTCTATATATATATCTACAATTTTATTAATAATTTAATTAAAAAAAAACTCCTGTAAATCATTACAATCAACTCTTTAATTATATTATGCATTGTAATTTAATTGTCTTTCCTTTTACAATCCAATATACGCTATTGTGACAAATAAATAATAAATAAAACGAATAATAATTACAATAAATAATATAATACAATAATAATAAAAATAGCACTAATAATAGAATATAAATATTTTACTCTACCATTCCATTGCAATTTCCGTATTTTCAACTGTTTTATTGTATTTATTTAATATTTTATAATTAATTTGTCATAAAATATATAATATTATATAAATTTATGAAAATCTTATATAATTTAAAACAATTTATTATAAATGTTATTCTCTGCCTATTCGCATACTTTTCTATTTTTTGCTTTTAGACAGACAAAGGAACCAACAGAAAAATAAAAAAAATCTTTATGAAGCGCTTACTTATTAAATTACAGAAATAATGTGTAAAAAAACCAGTTATTATATTATGAAACATTATCATATTATTAATAATTTTTATTAATAATAAATGATGTTTTTTATATATTTACGGTAATTGATTTACAAAGCATAAATTTGCATTTTATGCGGCTATCAATCTGAATGTGTAAAACTGGCTATAAAATATGAAGTTGATAAAATAAAATAAAAAATAATAAAAATATAAAAAAATAAAATAAAATAAAATAAAATAAAATAAAAAAATAAAATAAAAAAAAGGATAAAAAGATAAAAGATAATTAAAAATTAATAATAAAAATTAATAATGAAAATTAATAATAAAATAATAACAATTAATAATAATAAAACTAATTCAAACAAAATGTTTCAGATACATTCCACTCTTAAATCCGCCACACTCATTTACAATCCAATTGCTTTGTTTTTGACATCCACTATCTCTTTATTCTTTTCAGGGATGTTTATCAAACTTTTATTACGTAACTACACATCATAACAAGCCCCTTAATTTAATTATGCCCTAATAGTAACAATCTAATAGATTTTATCTAATAGTAAAACAATATCTAATAAATAATATGTGTTTATACCCAAATATAATAATAAACTTTTTGTTGCCGCTGTTTTTTTCATTCCTAAATAGGAAATGTGATTAAATATTTCATAATATAGCGAAAAAAAAGGATTAGTTATATAATAAATTGTTTGAATTTATATAATTTAGTGTTAAAATTAGGTAATAAGTACACTAAATTATATAATATTTTTTTATCATTGTATATTCAGTAATAGTGCTAAAATCTATTATCCAATACAAATTCATAATACTAGTACTAGCAACATTTTTTAAAATAGCCACCTCACGCTATTCCTTTTTTAAACCAATATCCTCTAGTGTACCCTAATTTATTTCGCTAGTTATTTTTTGCGTTTTTTTTTTTTGTAGTCGGCTGCAGTCTCTTTTTGTTAATAATGATTTCAATATTATTAATTTGTTAGTTTAAATTATTAATATTTGCTTATTATTTTATATTTTATTATTCATTCAACTTGCTTTATTTTTATTATTGTTTTATTAACTATTGTTTGGTATTTTATGTAACATTATATTAATATATTTAATCACCATTTTATGAGTATATTTACTATTATTTTAAATTATCATTAAATTATTATATTTACCTTATTAAATTATCATCATATTATGTTTACCTGATTAAATTTGTCATTATCACCATATTTATGTCATTAATTTATTATATCATACTTCCTTCCATCACGTACGTAAGCTCCAGAATGTCTTTTTAGCGACTGTACACAGAAATAGTGAAAATGTGATGAAGAAAACCAATAAGAGGGGTGCACGGCAATATATTGCTAAGGGTTTTTAACAATCCACGTGATTCCACTAGAATTTGATATAACCAAATACCCTAATCTGCTCCAAGATAGTGCCACAATTTCATTCTTGGTAGATCCAAATCCAACCCCAGCTTTCGAACAAAGAGAAGATTCTCCTCTTTCTATCAAAGTTCTAGAATTTAATGTACCAATTAGTCTTAAAGTGTCGGGAATATTAATATTTTTCCTTGGTTTTTTACGAGGACAAGTAAATCTCCTTAAAAGATGAAACAAATTCACTCTTCCATGATTATCTCCACTTGCACAAAATGGATGATTTGAACCAACACCTATTGCTGTTAACCATTGTGTATTATTGGTGAATGATTCATTTGATTGTTGTTTTTTATTTTTATTTTTAGTACTATCCTCATCATCAAGCGTGTCTTTAGATGCATCAGCATTTAAATTAATTTGTGAACTGTAATATCCAGTTCTACCAGATATTGAACGAATAGCGTTAGTATCTTCAACATGTAAAAATCCACATATTGATGAGCTATACATAGATAGTGGAGGGAAAATCGTTGATCTTTTTACTGTGTAAATATTTGGTATTGCTGTTAAAACATCATTTCTTGAAATTTTTAAATATCCATCGGTACTAGTTGTGCAAATTAAAACTTTCCTTTTCATTATATAATTATCAATATTATTATTTAAACAAACTCCTGTACTCATATCCCCAGTTGAAATAGTTGTTATTAAACTATCATGCAATCTTCTGTGAGATATTGGTATATTATATATTCTATCCTCTCTGGTTACTTGTGTATTCAAAGTCTTTAATCTTAAATCAAATATTCCAACACAACCAGATGATGATCCAATAACTAATTGATCATAATTAATCCAATCTATGCATGTAATTGTATCATTTTTAATATGAAATTCTGCTTTAGGTTCAATTATGCGAAGATCAATTATCGAATCATGGTCATTATTAGTATATTTCCAAACATCAGCGTCTAATATTCTTACTCGTCCATCATGGAATACAAGTGCAAATTCATTCCCTATATAACCATCTCGTCCTTCAAATTTGTTTCTACGTATTTTTATATCCCAACAAGAACCCCATTTGTGATGCAAACGAGCACGTAAAACTGATTCAATTTGTGCATTCTCATTGGTATTGTTTTTTTCATTGTCATTACTATTATTTTCGTGTGATATTATTTCCCATATTTGTATTTGTCCATCTCCTAATATTGATTGATCAAAAACACTAACAGTTTTGTTGTTTAACCTTTCCATATTACATTCCTGTTGACCCATAAAGGCGATTATAATAAAATCTCTTGTGTGTATATCTTGTGTATTTTTATTTGAATTTTTTATATTATTAGTATTATCAGTATTAAAGGATGTACATGCAATTGATGTTATTCTTCCAACATTATCCAAAATCAAACCTGAGGGAATGGTTGTGGCTTTATTTATTCCTACTTTTATAAAATGATTATCGTTTTTAGATTTTAATTTTTCAAAACCATCATTTGTATTATTCGGGGTCCATATAGTGAAATTTGAAAAATAATTTTCATGAGAAATATAATCCTTATCAATTGATACACCCAAGTCAGTTAATTTATTGTCATTTAAGTAGGTTTCTATCTTCATATTTGGTAATTCAACATGTGAATTATTTAATTTATTTTCAGTTTGATTTAAATGATTTGAATTTAAATCTACAGAGTACTTGTTAATTAATTCTTGAGAATTAATTAATGATTTTTTTGAAATCCATAATTCATTTATCCATATGTTTCTATATTCAGCGAATTTTAAAATACAATTTTTATCATGTCCATAAGTACCATACATCACTTCAGACAGTGCAGAATATTGTTGTGATAGTTTTCTATTTGATATATGTATAAATCCACTAGTAGAAGTTTTTCCAGTTGAATTTGTATTTATTAAAGTTGATGAATTTGCTTTAGTAATTTTTTTTTTTGATGTATTTTTATTCTTTTTTATTTTTTTATTATTTTTTTTCTCTTGTTGAGAAAAATCTGAATCATCATTTAATTCGTCAATTTCGTAAATTTCATCAATATCATCAATTTCTTGAGTTTCAACTTGTTCATCTTCAACTTGTATAGGTTCAAAATCTGGATCAACTTGATTATTTTTACTCTTTTGATTAACGATTTTGTTATTTTTACCACTCTTGCTATTTTTATTATTTTCACCATCAACTTTTTTAAAAATTTCACGTAAATTTAGCTGTTTTTTGCCATTTTCTTTGGCTTTTGTTCGTAGGGTCATGGTTGATATAAGATAGTGTAATATGATGTAGGTTGTGTACTATTGTAAATAGATAAGCTGTGTAATGCTTAATTGCAGGTGAATTCTAAAATACTGTTTATATTTTTATATTATATAATATATGATAATAAATATAATATTATATATAATAATATATACAATAATACATATAATAATAGGTGTATATTATATAGTAAAATAGCAATGATTGGTACAAATGTTTACGCGATATTAAATAAAATATATTCAACAGGTACTATGATACGGTATACTATTTAGAAATTTACAATACAATAATATACTGTCGAATACTATATTTTATATTGATATATTTTACATTAATATAGTGTATAATAATATAGTGTATAATAATATAAATGATAATACAATAAATATACACTATACAAAAATATAATAATGCTATAAAATAATATAATAATATATCATACACAATAGACTACTATACAATAATATAATAATATATCATACACAATAGACTACTATACAATAATATAAAAAAAATAATATAAACACTAGTAAATTAATGACATGAAAAACTTAATCCAAATCAACAGTGTATTGGTAAAAAAAATGCTAACAAAAAAGAAAAACATTTGATTTGACGTAATAAACGATAAAATCGGATATACGTTAGCATTTATTATTATTATTATTGTTATTATTATATGAAATCTAAACTTAGTGTAATATAATAACACTGTATAATATACAATATGATATAACAATATGATATAACAATATAGTATAATAATGTAATATGATATAGTATATAATAATATGATATAGTATATAATAATATGATATAATAGTATAATATAATAGTTTAATGTGATCATTTAATATAATAATTTAATATAATAATATAATATGATAATTTAATATAATAATTTAATATAATATATAAATATAACATATAATATAATATGATATAAAGACTAAAATACTATCTAATCTACGTTTATACTATGGTTCTTTATGAAAATAACACAAAATAGTGAACGTTGTGATAATAAAATAAGATGAATACTTCAAATATACTATGCTGGTATTAGATAGTAAATCATACTACATAATAATATCTAATACTGTATAATATTGTATAGTACTATACAATCACATAGTACTATATGATACTACATAATAATATATAATACTACATAATACTATATAATACTACGTAATACTATATAATACTACATAATACTATATAATAATATAGAATAGCATAATGCTATACAAATACAAAAAAACAATTAAACATAGATAAAATAGTTTTTATTCAGTAAAATAAATAAATAATAAACAAAAAATAAAAAATAAATGCTTTGTAAGATCAAAGCTTATTGTTCAATTAACAAACAAAATTGTCAGTATAATAGATTTGATAATGTAGAAACGTATAACAACTAATAAATATATTAATAATAATTAAAAAATAATAAATAATAAATAATAAGTGATAAATAATAAATAATAAATATGAAGTAATAAATAATAAACACTAAATAATAATAAATACTAATAATAATAAATACTACTAATAATAAACACTACATAAACACCACATAATCCAGCCTCACTGTGACTATCGGAGTCTCTCCATTTTTCGCAATTTAGACTTTTAAGATCTGGGAGGGTAAATAAAATACTGAGATTACTTTGTCTTTATATCACCATAACATCCGCCCATACGTAATTATCTTACAAAGAAATCAATTAGACTAAGCCGAATCTTGAATACAAAATTATTAAACATATTAAAAATATTAAAATTACTAAAATTACCAAAATTTCTAATCCACCGAAATACTTGAAATAGCAAAAATTAAACTAAAACAAAACCAAACGCAACATAAACACAACACTCAACCTAATAATAAACATATGGGTGTAATCGATAAAGATTCAATTTGTTGGATCTGTCTAGAGTCCAAAAGAAATAGAGTAAAAAAGAAAATTTGGCGTCATCCTTGTAATTGTTCCCTTGTCGCTCATGAAGATTGTCTACTAGATTGGTTGTCCACTACTGAAAAGAACAGATGTCCGCAATGCAAATCAATAATTAAAGTTAAATATAATAAATTTTATAGCAGCGTATTGAAAACCTATTATTTTGTTACAAATGTTTTTAATAAACATACTTGTAATTCAATTTTGGTTATAACCGGTGTTTCCATTTTAACTTCTGCTTTATACTCTTATTCATTTAATTTAGGCCTCAGTATAATAAATTCTGTTTCTGACAGTTCTAAAATTAATTTATTAGGGTTTCAAAATAATAATAATAATAATTATAATAATAATAATTATTTGCTAACGGATAATTTACAAAGAAAATCAATTTTAATTGCACTTGTTCCTGTTGCTTTAATAATTTCACCTTGTTCATCAAGTTTGGTTGATTTTATTTTAACAATATTAACTACAACTGCAGTTAATTCAGATTTTAACTTGAATCCAAATTCATATCCTAATAGATTAAATGGTATAATTAATTCTTTAACTTCACTAACTTCATTTTTTTCTTTATATGGTAATAGAACTAATAGTTTAGAAAATTTGGATAATTCAAATAATTTAAATATTTTTAACATTTTTGGTTTTAATTATTTTAATAATTATTTCAATTTAAATTATTCAATTCCTAGAATCTCAGTTGGTTCACCTCAATTTACCTTAGTATTGCTTCCATGGATGAGACTTTTCTATTTTTCTTTTTATAGAAATGTAATACAACCAAAACTTGATAGATGGACAAGACGTTCTTTTACATCATTGTTTAATAACGAAGATAGGGATAATAATCCTTTTAATAATTACGATGATCAAAGAGATGTTACTTTAGCTGTATTAACCGCTGCATATCAAAATACTGGTGTTGCAGATCGTGATCAAGCTGCACGTCAAGCAGAATATAGAGTACAACTAGCTGATAATGATGTCAACAATTACAATTCTTTAACATCAAATTCCACTTTCATATCTAGATCTGTAACTGCTTTATTATTCCCATTTATTTCTTCTTACTCTTCATCAATACTTTTTAATACAATATCTAATCTTTCAAAATTTTTATTAACTAAATTTCCAACTTCATCTACAAATTCTAGATTTTCATCTGCAATTATATCATGTTTAAAAGCTACGGCGAAAGGTCCAGAAGATAAATTTACTCGTACCGTTATAGCAGGTTGTCTTTTAATTTTAACACGCGATGCTTTGGTTTGTTTATTTACTTATCTGAGATTAGTAACGAGAAAATCCCAACAAGTTGTAGATTATGACCCAAACTCAGATCCAGATTCTACATCTCAATCAAACGACGGTACACTTTCAAGAATTTCAAATACACTAAACAATTTCTGGAATTCTATTATTGGAGTTGTAGATTTCAGAGTTGAAATAGAACATGACCTTTAAACTAGCCTATAACATAATTAATACAATTTATTTAGTTTACAGTTTAGTTAATACATTCTATTTTTACATATTAATAAATAAAAAAAAAAACTTTTTCAGCAAGAACCTAGCGCAAAAATTATTTATTGTTTTAAATATAAAAAACAAAAAATATTGACAACTCTGGGATTCGAACCCAGGCCCCCGAAGAGATCAGGACCTTAACCTGACGCCTTAGACCAACTCGGCCAAATTGCCTAATGATGGAAATTATTGTATTACACCTTGTTTTGTCTTTTCTGAAAGTATATTTTTTAGTTTTTTTGTTTGTTGTTTCTAATTAGATAAAGCTATTATATTTTTATATTAATCTTACGATTTATAGTATGTATATGGAATCTGCTTAAAATTTATCTCAAAAATACTTAGCAGAATAATAGCAAATCTTGACTATATTCTCTGCTCGTAATAGGATAAATCGGCGAAGAAAATTGTAAAAAATTTTTTCCAACGCTTTTTAAAAGGCTATATAATTATAGCCGAGAAACCGGCTTAATTTTAGTTTATTTCTTAGGGTTAAATGAACCTCAAAGAGTACTACAAGTTGTTCTACACATCATATTTAAGAAGTTAATAACAGCGATTTCAAATAAAATATATTTCTTTTCAAATAATATTAGTTTTAATGAGGCACAATTGTATACATTAGCGAGTTATAAATATTTATAGCTGTGAATATACAATTTCTATTATTTTTACAATGTGAACATACGTAGACTAATGCATAGCAACAACGTAAAAACATTTCAAGACAGTATATTGTAAATTGCCAGACACGTCTAATTACACCAGTAGAATTAGATACAATAAATGATTAAATAGATAGTAAAACATTAAATTAAATACATTATATCATTAAAGAAAGACAAAGCAATAGACTTTTCGCCAGACTAGCAGTAAAATAAACCAATAAATATACCAATAAATATACCAATAAATATACCAATAAACAACCAATAAACAATAATAATATACAATAGAAAATAAATTACAATTTACCATTAATAAAATCGTTAGTGAGCCACCATTCATCTTTAACAGAATAAACCTTTCCATCATTTTTCAGTTTTTCTAAATGAAGAATTATACCTATTTCCGCTGGAATCCATAAGGACTTTGGATAATCTTTATAAATTATCTCGACAATAGAAGAAGGAGTAACACCTTCACTAAACGGTTCAGAAGATGAAGAATTTGTACCTAAATAAATGCCAAGTTTTGATTTCATTATTGATATAATTTGGTTTTCTCTTGAGATCCTATGAGAAATATAATCATTTATCTTTTGAGAAGGATTATCTATGATAGGCGGACCATGACCAGGATAAATTGATTTTATACTTTTATTAAATAAATTATAAATTCTTTGTAACGACTCTATATATTGAGAAAGATTTTCAAAAACTGAAGAACCTTTACCTAAGATATTATCTCCGGAGAACAAACACTTTTCTTCTTCTAACCAAAACACGAAGTGATCATCTGTATGACCTGGGGTATGAAAACCGTGTAATTTAAATCCTTCTTCTTCACCTAAACATTGTCCATCATATAAAGGTTTAATATTTATTTCATTTTTTAGTAAATAGTCAAATTTACTATCGTTCAATGGTGATGGGTATTTCCAAATATTAAACTCTTTACCTTCATTTAATAAATTTTTTGCATATTTTTTATGAATAAAAGGAACTCCTTTTACATGATCATGATGCCAATGTGTTAGGACTATTGTTGAAATAATTGCATTTTCTGATTTAAGATATTCACCAAGTATTCTTTCATATTCTAAAATTCCTTCCCCGGTATCTAAAATAATCCGTCTTCTCCCTTTACCAATTATATATGTATTTGTGCCTTCTAATGTAAATTTACCAGGATTACAAGCAACAATTCTTGTAACCAAGGGCGAAAGCTTTAAAATTCCTTGGTTAGTATTATAGCATTGGACTACAGTTTTTGTACTCATAGTGTTAAACTTTTTTATAAAATTTGGTTTTTGTTATTTATTATTATTCTTATCTTTGTTTATTTAGTTTCATTTATATTGTATTAATATTATTTATTTATTTATTTATTTATTTTATTTGTTAATTTATTATTTATTAACTATTTATTTCACTTATTTATTTCATTTTTTTTTTTTTTTTATTT
>JAKTQT010000239.1:18936-31398 GCA_030579355.1 Botryozyma nematodophila | reverse complement strand
AATAAGAAATAAATAAAAAAAAAAAAAAAAAAAAAAAAAAAAAAAAAAAAATAAGATTCAAGTATATATCAAAAATATTCCAAGTTTATAAATCAATTGCATCAAATTAATCTTATACTAACGCACTCATTTTAGATCAATTCTATTGTCAATATGTCAGATAACGGAACATACTTCGTATGGCCAATTTTAAATTATCTTTTCGAAAAAATTGTCGGCTATCCTGCAGATGATTTCGTGTTTAAACAGGATTCTTCTTTACCATTTTCATCAACTAAAGAAGTCGCTATTGCAATTATTTCATATTATATTATAATTTTTGGTGGAAGAGCAGTCTTAAAAAATGTTCCACCTCTCAGGTTGAATTTTTTGTTTCAACTTCATAATTTATTTTTAACTATTTTATCCTTATTTGTACTTTTAGCATTTGCTGAAATACTTATTCCAATACTTTGGTCTCATGGCTTATTTTTTTCAATTTGCTCTTCAGAAATGTGGCTTAATAAATTAATTACTTTATATTATATTAATTATTTAATTAAATATTATGAATTACTTGATACAGTTTTTCTTGTATTAAAGAAAAAACCGTTAACATTTTTACACACCTATCATCATGGTGCAACTGCTGTTTTATGTTTTACTCAATTAACTGGTCGTACTTCAATTCAATGGGTACCTATAACTTTAAATCTTGCTGTTCATGTTCTAATGTATTTTTATTATTTCCTTTCTGCAAGTGGAATTAGAGTTTGGTGGAAACAATGGGTTACACGTTTCCAAATTCTTCAATTTATTATTGATATTGGTTTCATTTATTTTGGAACTTATACCTATTATGCTGATAAATTGGATCTTAATTTACCAAATTATGGTAGCTGTGCTGGTGAGGAATATGCTGCTACTGCTGGTTGTGCTATTATTTCATCGTACCTCGTACTTTTTATTGCATTTTATATTAAGTCTTATTCTTCGAAAAAGACTGCTTCTGCTAGAAAATTAAAATCAAAATCAAAATCAAGTACTCCATCAATATCAGCTTCTAATAATGATGCTAATGCTTCTGCTTTTACTTCTGGTGTAACAACTAGGTCCGGCGTTTCTACTAGATCTCGGAAAGCATAGTTTATACTTTTTTTTTTTTTTATTATTATTTTTTTTTTTTTTTTTAATTATTTTTTTATTTTTTTTTTTTTTTTTGAGAAAAAAAAAGAAGCATAATCGTGTCAAAATATTAAGAATAAAATGGATTATATTATAAAAGAAAATAATACATTGTTATAATATTAAACTCAAGAAACCTATTAATATTTAAAAGAAAGGAATCTAATTTTCACTTTGTTTTACTTATAATATATATATATATTTATTTATAATTTTTTTTTTTATTTTTTTCATTATTTTTTACATTATTTTATTTATTATTTCTTAATGTTTTATTGTTTTCTTCTTAAATATGTTATGTTAATTTATTCTAGTTGTCACATTTATTAAAAAGTTGGAAATCATATGATTATTTGAAAAAAGTTCTCATAATGTTTAATTCCATTAATATTAAAAAATAATATTTCCTTTATATTTAATTTCCGATTTGGTTGTCTTCATCTTACCTTATATTATATCATGTATCATGTTTTTTTATTTTTATTGTTTGTTACTATTATAACAGTTATAAGTTTCATACTAAGATATTAAAATATTTAGTTTAATTTTAATGAATGAGATACATTTATTTATTTTAAATAATATGGTATATGTTAATATATATATATTTTTTTTAAATAGATCTTTAGATCTAGAGAAATTGTATCTGCTCCAAGACATTTTTTTTATTTGTGAGTACGCCTACTCAAAACAAAGCGAAAAATTATTTCAGTTTTTAGCTCTATTGTTTTAAATCTTTTATTTAACAACCTACTGTTATAACGATTCCATGGTATAGTTTGGGTCAAAAGTATTAATCTTTTTTTTTTTCTCGTTGTTAGTCATTTTTCTCTTTTATGCTCTTTACTCTTGCGGCCGCCGTTAGTGCGACATATTATTTTTCTTTTTTTTAAATTCTTTCTTTTCGTTTATAATTTTAAACTTATTTTTTTAAGACCACTAAGTAAACTTTTATCCTGATTTATTTGTTTTCTTTTCTTTTTTTATACACATGTATTTGTTTACATTCTACGCCGTCGGCCGCCAGCTGTGATGGCCTACCAAAATAGAATTCATATTTCATATATCAAACCATGGCTCATCTCAAATAAGTTTTAATGATATTTCAATTCTAATTTTATATGTAGACAATTTTAAATTTTTGCTTTGGTATTTAATATATACAATTAGAATTGGGGCAAACGGATGGTCTTTTTCCCATAACAATTATTTGCTTCGATCATTTTAGACCGCAAACATTACCCGGACGATACAAAAAGACTGGAATACTAGAAGCTAGCCGTCTTTTTGAACTGACCGGGTAAATACGGTGGTCTGTTGGTATTATAGCTGGGCAAAAGACGGTCTGGTCTTTTTTGAGTGGTCTTTTTTTTTAGCGGTCTTTTTAGTTACCCGTCTTTTTTGGACGGTCCAAAAAAGACCGCTAAAAATTTGGACGGTCTTTTTCTGGACGGTCCAAAAAGACCGTAGGCAAGAGAAAGTGTATTACGACATATTTTATTCTTTGTTTTTTATTTTTTTTTTCTGTTTTTCAACTAAAATATTTTTCCTTAAAGCATAGTTTTTTTTATGCGCTTTTTTACTAAGCACTTTCATTGTAGGTTTTTCTCTACTTTAATTATACATTTTAAACATTTTAATGACATAATATAAATAAATTTTTTTATTTTTTTTTTTGGCAAGTGCTGCTTTAATACTCTACTATATTTTTTTATTTGGTATCTAATATAAATTCTAATGGTTAAAATCTATTGTTTTATATTATCTACTAATATTTTTTACTAGCTTTTACTTTGCAATTTTTACTGGTTAATCTTTAATATTAATTTTATTTCCTTTTAATACAGATAAAGCATACTTTTGTAAATATCTTTTATTTTGTAGACCCTCTTTGACATAAAAAGTAAGATTTATATAAACACTTAGCATTTCTTCAGTGCTATTTCAGCGAGTTGGGACATCACTTGGGATTATTCTTGGAGTGATCGTTTTTGAAGTAATTTTACATATGTTTGATGTAGGTTACTGAATTGCCTTAAGCTTACGGAGAGCTTCCAAGGCTACAATATTGTTTTTTGCATTATCAGTCTTGATTTTCTAAACTTTTTGCTTTATTCTTTTTATCACGTAATTTCTCTTTATTTTATTTTGTTCTACCCATTATTATTTTTACTATTTTAATATATTTCTTTTATTATCAAGTGACTGGTCGTAATTTTGTTTAATATACTTGTTTAAGATCTACGGATCACATCTTCTACATAGGATTTGTGGAACCTCAAAATAAATCTTAAAGTATTTGAGACTAATTGCAGAGTATATATATTTAGATAGATGTAATAAATAGAAAAGACAGTAATATTTTATTATAGAAACTTCTAGTTATCTTTACGTTTTAATATCTAGAACAGTCGTGTTTGTTACCCGGTCATGTTATTCGAAAGTTTAGGAAGCACTTCAGACCCATAATTAATTATTTCAAGATACAGCCGTATTAAAAATTTCATAAATAAATTAAAGTAAAACGATAAATTTTGAAAAGTATGAAAAATTAAACAGCATTCAAGTATTTAATAAATTTATTAATTAATAAATAATTGCAACAAATATTTGTATATTTATCATTTCATTATTTCTAAATGAAAAATACGTAAAAAGAATCAGCGTATGAATATTTTTGTTTTTCTTATTAGTGTATACATATACAAGAATGGACACAGATAACAATTCTGCAAATGAAGAAACAAAAGATGTTGGGCGCATTGTAGCAGAAAGGTCTTCAATCCAATCTAACAATGCCGAAAAAAACCCAAATAACATAAGAATAAATAATGAGGAAGAATATGAAGAAGATGATGATAAAGAAGAAATAGACTTGGAAAAGACACATCCATTAGTAACATCACAGAATCAAATTACTGTAACTGGGATTAATGATATAGAAAAACCTGGAACTCAGTTTGAACTTATTGAAGAATCTTTAAAAAATGTTATTCAAAATTTATTTGAATCTGCAATAATAGTTCATGATTTTGATGGTGAAAACTCTCGTAAAGCAATAATAAATAGAATGTATGTTTTTTTTTATTTTTTTTGCCCAGTTTTCATAAATAATTTATCATTTATTGCTGACTAATTCACACTAGGAATACTCTAATAAAGCAACTAAACACTTTAGATAAGTATGGCAGAGAAGCTACGGTAGACATACCTAGGGAATTAATAGAATATGTAGAAAATGGTCGAAATCCAGATATTTATACTAGGCAGTTTATTGAATTGGTTACTCGTGATAATAAAGCTGTAAGGAGTAAGTTAAATTACATGGCGATGTATAGAGATGAACTTGCACTTGAAATGTCTAAAGAATTTCCAGAACTTTCCTCTGCTATAGATGAAATAGTTATAAATACAGGTGGTAATGACAAGACTATAGAAAAATTACAAGAGTTACATACAAATTCTGATTCAGGCTCTGATTCGAACTCATCAACTCCGGATATAGATAATATAAATGAAAGTTCAGACGCTTAAAAATTTAGAAATTTCTTTATTAATGACACAGTTTTGTTCAGGATTATCTACCAAAGATTTATTAATTTTTAAATGTAAACAATTACGCTTCATAACGAATTTTAAATATTAAAAAACTTGACATAAACAAAAAAATATTAATTAAAAGTTAACTAAAATATGTTTAAAAGTTTTCTCCAAATAGAATAATTAGAAAATGAAAATTCCCAATCTTCTGCAGCGCGTATTTTCAAATTCTCCACAACAATAATACTAGAAGCATTTGTCTCAGAACTTTTGGTAATACTAAATCCATGGTGACTAGTTCGTCCATTTTGAGTAACAACAACCCGATTAGGTAAACTTTTCACATTTTCACCAACAATAATAACTTTGTTAATCAATAAATTAGCATATTTTTTCTCCGCATGGGCTGATTGTTTACCAATGATATTGCTGTCTATGCTATTACAAGATTTTAACCGTTGTTTTTCATAGGTAAAATTTTTATAAATAAATTCTCCGGATTCATATTCAAACGATATGTAATCATCAAAGTATAAACTTCCAGAAGCTTTCTGGCTTAAGTCTAAATAAATCACCAGAGTAAAACTACCATCAGCACCCAATAAAAGTGATCTAGAATTTTCGTAGCTATCCTTGCGAGTAATAATAGCACCACCTCTAGCTAAAATAGGAATTCTTCCCAACGGAGCGTCAAAAGTCTGGAATCCACGTCTGCCTGTGATTCCAACATATGTATCATAAGTATAATAGATCTCATCAGCAGATGGTAAATAAATATCGACAGAAGTAGCTCCTTCAGTAGTAACTGGCGCAACAAGTAAAGAACGATTGAATCCTCCCAAATAAAATTGTGTATCTACTTTAGCAAGAGCACTATCACCAGGATAAGCAAGAGCCATTGGCAAAATAATTGGCGCACCTGAAGTATGCGCATGAAAAAAAGCAGTGTAAAATTCTGGTGTTAAAGTATAACGTAATCTTATTGCATTTCGAATATAAGAAAGAATAGGCTCCTCATACAAATATGGCTCACGATAATCTGTACCCGAGTTTGCATGTTCACGATAAAACGGATAAAATGCTCCTGCTTGATACCATCTAACAAGAAGTTCAGACTGAGGTGAATTAATAAACCCACCTACATCAGATCCACAAAATGGAACACCGCATATATTTAAAGAGAGAATCTGAGAAATTGATAGTTTAAGATGATTCCAGTCAGCAGAATTGTCTCCGGTCCATACAGCTGCATATTTTTGAGATCCAGCATGAAAAGATCTAGATAGTATAAATGGTCGTATTGTCTTTAACTTTCCATTATCAGATTTATCCTTGTATGTGTTCCGATGCTTGAGACCTTCGTATGTTGCTGAATGATTCGCAAGCCCATATAGGTTATGCACATCACGCCATTCCCATCCTTGTCGAATAATAAGATCCCGCGGAAAGGTACTCTCTACACCTGAAAAATCTGAAACTTCATTCATGTCATTCCAAATACCAACATTGATTGCATCACCACAAAATCTACCTTTATGATACCATGATGCCCAAAATTGTCGTCCTTTTTTATCAAAAAAGTCAACCCAAACGGAATCTCCAGGCCAACAGTTACCAACATATGGTTTTCCATATTTATTAAGTATTACTGCTCCACGGGAATCATTATCATTTACTAATTCCATGAGTTCTTTATAAACGGGATAAGATTCTTCCACTTTAATGTGAGGGTCAATTATAGTTACGATTTTACGTTCAGATTTAGCAAGCTCTGCTATAGCTTTTTCAGGGGAAGGAAAATTTTCTTTGTTCCAAGTAAAATATCGTTTTCCGTCGGTATAATCAATATCTAACCACATAACATCTACAGGAACCTTTACTTCATCAAGTTTTTTGGGCACTCCAACTAATTCCTTTTCCGTTCCATAAGAAAATCGACATTGGTGATAGCCAATATAGGATAGATTGGGTAATGGAGTACGACCTGTCAATTGCGTGTATTGTCTTAGTAATTCTGCAGGTCCAGGTGTAGCAAATAAAAACAAATTAATGGTTCCACATTCGGAGAAAAAATGCGAAGAAATGCTGTCAGAATTATATTTATGAATATCAACCCATGTATCTGAAGAATTAAGCCAAAATACTGCAGTCGAAATATTTCTTTTATGGGCTTGTATCAATGGAACTGTTCCATATGTAGATACTGTTCCACCATTCTCAATTGCGGTCTGAGTAGGTATGTCACCATTATAAAATCTATAAGGGTCAGATTTTGTCTCTATTGTGTCACGTAAAGCAAACCTGTCAGCATGCTCAGCTAAACCGTACAAAGTATCATATTTTGAAAAAGAAATATCTAATGCAACTGATTCGGGACCACGTGGTTTAGAATCTGTAAATCCAAAATACTTTTCCTCCCAACAACCAACATCCACTTCCCAACTATTTTGTTCTGAACTGTTTGAAATAGATTCTGGAATTTCAGATTTTATATCAAAAATTTTGGTTTTTGAAGGTCTTGTGCGATAGTGTTCAAGATTTAAAAATCCGAGCGAATTGAGCTCTAGTTGAGGATCATGGTTATAATATAAAATTAATTTAAATGGATTCAAAAAAAGTTTCAGAAAATGACCTTCTGCAATCTTTACAACATATGTTCCGTCTTCACTCTCTTTTTCATCACTTGAAGATGAAAAAGATGCGCTTTCAGTAGACAATAAAGAATCGATTGGATTTTCAATTGTCCATTTTAATGCATCATTAAATCTTAACTTATTTAATTTGGTTTGTGCATCTGTTCCATAAAATGATACTTTCTTATCTAAGCGATTCTTTTCATCTATAGAGATATGTATCGGGCCATCTTTTAACAATGTCAATTTTACTAAAAAATCATATTTTTTATTTTTTTCTTTTGTAGATAACTTTTCATAAATTGTCTTCGTTAATACAAAAGAAAGAATTCCTTTTGAAAAAGATATTGAATCAGGTAATACTGAATAAGGTGATTTAAAATTCTTAATTTTATTCACATTGGAAGCATATTTTCTATTTCTTATAGCAAATCCAACCTCACTTGCTTTTCGAAAAACGTTGTGGACAACCTCTTCTTTTTTTTCAAGAACTTCTTGTTTTTTCTCAACAGTTTCTGCCATTTTCGATATAATTTTTTACTTTAAAAAATATGATATCACTATAATGATCTTAAGTAAAGTTTAGATGTTGGTTAAAGAATTTTAAATCTATTTATAGAAAATTGTTATCTTTCGCTGTTCAAATTCTTAGTATTCTAACTTTAAATCAGTGAAGCGTGACGTCAGAAATTGTTAATAAGCATATCATAAGAGGAAACTAATATTATAGGTTGCTATGGTGATATTAAATGAAATAGATGGACTTCAATCAGTTTTTAATAGAGACATTACTAAGAATATTCGGTAATATTAGTAATATAAAAATAGTAACAATAAAATAATAGTATAATAATATCTAAAACATTATCGAAAAATAGCATTAAAGTTTTAAGAAAAAATAGTTCTGAGTAAAATATAATAAAATGTAGATTCAAATAATGTAAATAGTAGAAACTTTTTAGTGATAGGATGTTTAGAAATCATAAATTAAACCAGAGCTTGGCTGTGTATAAAACTTGTACTTCGTGTCCTAAGAACGATTTTTAGGAAGCGCTTTGTTCTTAGAAAGCGTAGCAATTCTTTCAGAAGCCTCTAGAGGAGTGCCATATAAAGTAGTAAATTCTTTAGAACATTCTCGAAAAGTATTGTTTGTTATAGATTTTTTTATTTCTCGTGTAAAATTAGCCCAATTATTATAATTATGAATAGCCAATAATACCCAAGCAAGCATTTCATTTGCATTTAAAAGGTGATGAATATAAGCTCTGTGAGAAGTCTTACAAGTGTAACAGTTACACTTTTCGGATAATGGGCGCAAGTCTGTTTCAGTTTGTTCGCCATCAGGAGATACCTTAGACCATAACGAATAATAAGGTGGACTTTCAGTTGTCTCTTTTAAATTTTTATTTTTTTCAGAAACACTAAATGGGAAATTAAGATTGTAAGCAATACCAGCATCTACAGCAGATGAAATAAAATCGGTGGATACAATATCTATTCCAATTGAGAATAGATCTAGAGCATGATGAGGAGAAACGAGATCATGACCTAAATAAATTAATGGTAAATCGGCACAACCTGCCGCAGCTGCAATCGAGTTTATGTCTATGGATGAGTCTGGAGTGGTATTATCCCGAAGGGTGTAAAAAGCAATTCCACCAATAGAAATCTTAGATGATGAAGATGAAGAAACGTAATTTTTAATCTTTGCAAGGTATGAACTTTGAGCGGATTCAGATAAACCAGGAATAGAAGAAACAATTACTGAAGGTGTTGATGATGGGTCATTAGGTTCTGAAGAAAAAATGGCATCTAACCAAGATTCAGTTCTTTTTGAAATCTTGTTAATTCTATTTTTACCAATTTTGATACCTGTAACAATTGATTCTGTAACATCAGCTGGCGCAAACATAAAATCAGCACCCATAGTAGGAATTATTGAACGAGAATTTTCAGCTTTGTTTGATTTATCAGAGGTTGACTTTAAACCGTTCAATTCTAAAAAATGAGAAACATTAACAGATTGAAAACCTTGAGAAGAATAAGACATAATAGAAGTATCAGAATTTGATTTTGAATAAGTTGATAAAGGAGCATGAGATTCTCTTATGGAAGAAAAAATTGGTACAGTTGATGGAATACATAATTGATTTCGAAATGGGAGTTTATCTGATTGAAATAATGGAGGAAATGTAGAGGATGAAAATGATGATGAGGAATTCGAATGTAATTCCAAAAAATGTTCTAAAGGAAGTGTAGCTGCTGGCAAAGCGTCATTAGGAATTAAATGAGAAATCAAAATATCTGAAGTCAAATGAGGAATTGTACCTCTATGGGAAGAAATAAACCCTGTAGGAGTTGATATAGCATTTTTATATGAAGACAAAGTATTCGCACTATTTGTAGTTTTATTAGTAGAATTTGGCGTAAAATGTATACAACCAGTTCTTGCGCCACAAGTAGAAGAATGAGCAATAACGTGGAATTGACTTCTAGCAGTCTCAACTAATGCATTAGCAGCAGCTGCTGCTTTAGAGTTATCCGGCATATAAATATATTTAGGTTCCACAAAGAAGTAGATCTATAATGTACCTGTAACAAGCGATATTATAAAGAGGATTTAAACGTTGCTAGGTAATAATTAAAGAGCCTAAACTTTGAAGATAAATATTCTTTCTTTGTTGTTAGGTGGTTTCTGGAACCTAAGATTTTTTGTCAAAGAGGTTATAAAATATCAATTTACTAGAAAAGTTGTTTAATTTTAGCTTTGCGTTTTTACATTGTAAATTACTTACTGGACTAGAACTGCATGAGATAAATCATTTTTGAAATTAGTGAAGATAATATTGAATAATAAAAACTATATATTAAATAATATATATTTTGATCATTTTTACTATTTTATAAAATAAATGTATTGTAAATATTGTTGTACTAATTTATTATATCAAACTATATATTTGTGTTTTTAATAAATATCATGTATCATTTATGTATATATAATAAATATTTTCTAATGTGTTTTATACATTTTTTATATAATGTGATATAAATACATTATAATTTACTCGTATATCCATTTGGCAATAGTGGGAACATAGGAGACAAGTTCTTCCTTTTTGAACCATAAACCAATTTCTTTGGTGGCGGATTCAACAGAATCAGAACCATGGATGACATTGCGACCAACATCAATAGCAAAGTCACCGCGGATAGTTCCTGGAGCAGATGCAAGAGGGTTTGTGGCACCTAAGATTGCACGTCCAGTCTTAACTGCATCTTTTCCTTCCCATACAGTAGCAAGAACTGGTCCAGACATCATATATGAGAGGAGAGAAGGAAAGAATGGTTTTGAAGTAAGATCAGAATAATGGGATTCGAGAAGAGATTTAGATGGAGTTACTAGTTTAATTCCAACTAATTTGTAACCTTTTTGTTCAAATCTAGAAAGGATAGTTCCAACAAGACCTCTTTGAACTCCATCGGGCTAACGGTTAGTACAATTAGTGGTTATTAGTGTTTATTTACATATAATAAAACATGCATACATTACCTTAATAGCAATGAAAGTTCTTTCAGCTTTAGCATCGGCTTTTACGGAAGACATTGTTACAAGAAATATATGTATTTTTTTATTGTTTTTTTATTTACAAGTTAATAAACTGCGCAATTGATAATTTAGTTCTAAATTTTCTGTTTTGCGGATGAAAATTTATTTTTGTTTGTGTTTCTTTGTTTTTGGTATGAAATATACCCCGGACTATAAGTATGAAATATACGCGTTGTCTGGTATGAAATATACGCTTTCCGTAAAATACCATGCCATGCAATATCACCATGTCACCATTTCATTTCATGCAATATGCATAAAGAAAAATATTTACTCCTATTGCGTATCCACATATTGAATACTTTTCTTACATCAAAAACTCAATTAAAAATTACATTTTATAAATAATTATGTTTATTTAATTATATTCTATTTAACTTTTTTTATTATCTCTTTTATCATTTTATTTAAATTATTATTAATTACATAACACATTATCTAACATACACGAACGCGTCTTTCTAATAACCGTACCACAGACTTTTTATATTTATTAATAGTAGTAGAATTAATAATCAACACTAATATCTCATTTTATAATACACACTATAATATAATAAATAATATTTATACAAAGAATATTTTTAGTCCATCATAAATCGTTCATTTTCTAATACTCTTACTCTTATCCTTACTCTTCCACTAACTATCATTATTTACTACTTACTTATTATGTATGTTTGTTTATGTTTATTTACATATGTGCTGTCCGCCGATAGTTAATAATATATACGTGCTAATTATATAATAATAACTTGGTTACTATGGTTACCCACGAGACCCTTTGACTTTTTATACATAAAATAAAATACTACGATAATACTACTAATAATAACAATAATAATTACCATAATAGTAAATAATAGAAAAACACCTTTAAATTTATTCTCAATAGTAAAGAGTCGTTTTGAATTTGAAAAATTGGAAAATTGCAGAATTGACTTTTTTAAAATATTAATCCACATATACAGTTATTTGATTATTTATTTTTTCAATATATAATTCTTTATATCGTTAGACTACTTCACTAGACTTTCAATAATAATCATTTACACGTTGTTAGTTACAATTATTATAATTAACTAACTGATTTGTATATATCACTTTTGTTTTATAAGCGTATGCTAATTATTTTAATAAATTTGGTTTAGCATGCTACTTTTATCATTTAGCTTCGATATATAGTCAGGATAATTAAATTTTAAATTTACGATATAAAAATATTAGTTGCAGAATATAAACTAGTATCGATAATTGGATTGTCACAGTTCAATAACTTAATTAACGTTAGTATATTTAGGATTTTGGATAATTAATCTACTGCTTTTATATTTGATTCGGAATCCTGTTTCCTCCTACTTGAAAACGGACTACTATAATATACTGTAGCTGGTTTATAAACACACAGATTGAGTTTCGAATAGCCATTTGTTTCATATATACGGTTGTTGTTATTTTTTTTTATTTATTTATTTTTTTTTTTTGGCATATATATGAATATACAAATATTTACGT
>JAKTQT010000238.1:4405-22358 GCA_030579355.1 Botryozyma nematodophila | reverse complement strand
ATAACACATACCATACACTATATAATACAAAGTATACTAAATCAACATAACAAACACAATGCATGTGGTTCTCTCAACCATAGTCCTACTGTTAATTATCTTGCTTATCACTAGAATAAAAATACATGACAAAAATAAACAAATAAAGAAAAAAAATGAAAAGACAATTACAATCATTCTCGGATCTGGAGGTCATACTGGAGAAATGGAGAGACTTTTAAATGGATGGAAAATTGAAAAAAAAAGAATGTTACAATATGCAAATAGAACATATATTTGTACTACAAATGATAATGTTTCTATAAATGCTGTTAAAAGAATTGAAGGAATTAATCATCTTGATGGTTACACATCTAAAAATGAAAACACATCCTTTTCAATAGAAATTGTTCCCAGAGCAAGATATGTTGGACAATCATGGATTACAACCCCATTTACTTCAATTTTATGTGCATTTAAATGTATGAAATTAGTTTATTTATATAATCCTGATATATTACTATGTAATGGTCCAGGAACATGTGTCATTGTAGTTTTAATTACTCGCTTTTTTAATTTATTTAGCTTATTCACAAACAAATTTAAAAATACCCGTATTATTTATGTGGAATCTTTTGCGCGTGTGTCTAATTTATCTTTATCGGGAAAGTTGTTATTACCTCTAGTTCATAAATTTATTGTCCAATGGCCTCAATTGAGAGATACATACAAGTCTGTAGATTATTATGGTGTTTTAGTTTAGTTTATATGGTTTCGCATTTGTTGAGTATTTCTAGCATGTGTAAATATGTATACAAAATATACACACAAACATATACACAAACATATACACAAACATATACACAAACATATACATACATACAAAATATCGCATTGTAAATTAAAATTATATACAGTATCTATCAATTCAAAACTAGCATTTCTTAATTTAATAATCTATTGCAAACAATAAATTAATAAATAAATTAATAAATAAATTAACTACAATCAATCATGCTTGTTCCTTTTGCTCCTTAAGCGCTCGCTCGTAGGCTTTCATATATCGATTATATTTCTCCTCAGAAAGAACAACTTGAGGCTGACTATTCTTTTTCTGCTTATATTCATTAATATTCTTTTCAACTTTCTTTTTATAAGCTTCCAACTTTGTATTTACACTTTGCACAACACTCTCATCATCAGGTATATAAGAAAGACCTAATGCCTTTGATATTCTTTCAGCAAGTAAATGTTTTGTCTCTGGCGACATTTCCATATTATCAATAAGTTCTTTACGTTTCTTAAGAGCCTCCTTAGCTACTTTCTTTTCCTCTGTAAGTGGCATTTCAACGGGTAATGTCTTTTCAATATTATCCAAACCACGTCTTCTCTTTACGAATTCAGCACCAGGTACATTAATATCCTTAAATTCAGTATAAACTGATGATGGCATTGGTGGTAAAAATGAAGATTTAATTAAATAACTTTGAGATGTTGTTAACATTTCTGGTGTATGTATAGATATATCTTCTTTATTAAGATCAATTTTTGGCCATGGAATAGTAATTTCTTTTTGTCCTGCTATATATCTTCTTGGTAAAACTCTTTTCCTATTCGTATCATAAACAGGTTCATCTAAACCAATTTTTTCAACAACAACATATTTAAAAATATCTTTTCCTTCTAATTTAGATTTTATTTCATCTTTAATTAATACAACTGGTCTAATTTCATCATATGAAAAAGTTTTTTGTGTAAATGTTTCTTCTTCACTTTGTCCTAAAAATTCTTTAGGTAATGGTTTTTCTTCACCACCATAATTACTTCCTGATAATGATACTGCTTGTAATCCAGATATAACTGATGTAATTCTATCAATTTTTCCTTTATGTTCACCTTTAACAATTTGTACAATATCACCTTCTGCAATCCATGTATCTGTATATAATGATTTAAATCTATTATCCCTAGGATCAATTGATTTTTGTTCTGTATGAAGTGAATATCCTTCTTTTTCTGCCCATTCTCCCCCAATTTCTTTTTCCCTTCTTTTATATGGAATATTCCAACGACCATATCTACCTAATCTATCAACTCTTTTATCTTTTAATGCTTTAGTATATCCATGGCGAAATCTAAATCTCCTACTTGCATACAAAACTCCACTTATGCGCATTTTGAAATATTATATACAAATTTAATTTTTATTTTGTTATTATAGTTATTATAATTGTACTATTACTTATTATTTTTTATTATTTTTTATTATTTTTTGTATTGTAGTTATTCTAGTTTCCTTATTACTGCATATTACAATTTATCAAACATTGCTATGAAAATAAAATTTTAGTCTACATAAAAAATTTATGTAAGCAATCTACACAATATTTGTAAACTACGCTTAGCAAAGAGCATGGTTGTGTATAATTTATGCGTATTTTTATGTATTTATTTGTGTTTATATGTGTTTGAGTCTATTTGTATCTTCCTGTTTGTGTTTAGATGTGTATTCATATGTGTATTCATTTAAATGTGTTTAATATTCATTATTTTATATGTAATTCCATAGAAAATACTCATACAATCATTTACAATTGTTATTACATTATATTGACAATTTCCAATTCCTACATAAATCTATGACCTAGGTTTTTCCTTCTTTTCCTTCCACAAAGCAAGTAAAGATACACCAGAAACTTTTACAACTTTGAAACGAACACCGGGAATATCACCTTTTGCTTTACCTTTACGACCGAAACCAGCAAGTAAAACTTCATCATTTTCATCAACAAAGTTTAAACAACCATCATGAGGAACGAAAGCAGTAACTTTCTTACCATTTTTAATAAGTTGTACACGAACAGCTTTACGAATAGCAGAATTTGGTTGTTTAGCCATAACACCAACTTTTTCCAATACAATTCCCTTAGCGTGTGAAGAACCACCAAATGGTGATGATTTGAATTCCGTTCCAAGAAGACGTTTTTTATATGACAAATCTGCCCATCGGTTATCCCGACGATGAGTGCGGAGCTTACGAGCAGCGTTTAATCCTCTATTTGTTAGTAACTATAATGTATTACAACCTATTTAAATAAAAAGATCCTATTAAACAATTAGGAAGTGTTCCTTATTATTAAGATTTATACATATATATATATATATAAAACGAAACATAAATGGATAAACATTTCAATATCTATTGAATAAAATTATAAGAATATATCTACAATATAATCCTAATATCTTATACTAACCTTGGTTTTCCTTTTCCCATTTTGCTATACTGTCTAAAATAATAATCTTGGTTGTGATTTCTTATATCTACAAGTGATTAAATTGAATGTTTAATAATAATTAAAAGAATGCGTTGAGTCAAAAAGAAAAAAGCAGTCCCATTTTGTTGTCATGGTTATATAGTTTAGGGTTGTTGGGTTTTAATTATAATAGTAAATAATTTATAAATAAGATACAAACTTTTTTATAATAGCATATTAAATATAAAATATTGAGTATACAATTATTTTATTATATTCTTTTACATTTGTTTTATTATATTTTGTTACATTTGTTTAATTATATTATGTTTTATAATTATAGTATATTGTATATTTTATGTTATTTAATTGGATGTGTCTGTGTTGTATAAGTATAGTATAAAAGGATAGAATACTGGGTAACTATGGAAATTTTAATATTATGTGAACAGATTGATGGGATGAGTGTAGAAGATAAGGTTAATATGGTATAATATGGTATAATTTAGTATAAGAACGTATAATATGGTATAGAGTATATAGTATAATATGGTATAGAGTATATAGTATAATATGGTATAGAGTATATAGTATAATTTAGTATAGCGTATAATATGGTATAACTTACAACATAGCAAAGTATAATACAATCCAATCTATTACAATCTGCCATATTAGACGAAAACAAAATAAGAAAAAAATCTTCTATAGTACGGGAAATGCTAGAAAGTGTAAATGAAATCTACATATAAATATACACATATAAATACGCAAATATTAACATTAAAAGCATTATATTAACATTAAAAGCATTATATTTACATTAAAATGCATTATATTATCAATATACTTGCATTGTATTAACAATAAATAGTATATAATCTAATACAAAAAGACAGCACAAGACAATATATCGTCAATATATATGGTATAATATTATACACACGTATCGAGATAAGCAGTAAAATACATACAAGGAGAAACATAGATATTCTTTAATGCTAGTAGAAGGTAGATTCTCATTATATTAAATCTCTTTGTTCTTGTGTTTTTCTTTTTTACTGTATTATAAACAAGTTTTGTATATATGTAAACTGTAAATATTTTTGTTAGTTGATGATACTGGGTTAAATATTAATTAGTTATCACTACAACTTTATCGTGTTTGTATTAATATTATATTGTACTAAAGTTATACTATATTCATATTACATCATATTATTTCAATATACACATTATACTATAATCTTATACTATACATTTATACTATACACATTTGTACTGTAATCTTATACTATAACCTTACACTATACACATTTATACTATTACCTTATACCAAATCACATCTTCCATATAACCAATGATTTGGCTACTGATAGTAATAACTTTATGGACAATTGTAGATAAAGTATTTTCTTCCCTTGGCGGAGGTAAAAATTTATCTGAATATTTATGGAATTTATATGTAAATTATTATCCATCAGCTAATGAAAATATTAAAAAATTACGTATTTTACAAAAAGAAATATTACTTATACATTCACAAAGAGTTGCAACTTCTGCTCAAGATGAATTTTCAAAATGGGCAAAACTTTCTAGAACTGAAGAAAAAATGAAAAAAGAAATTGAATCAATTTCAAATAAAATTTCAAAACAAAGTAATTCATTTAAATTAAAAATAAAATCATTTATATGGATTGTTCCAAAAATTATTTATGCTTATTTTTTTATAAAATATAGAACAACTCCAGTTTTTTGGCTTCCTAAAGGTTGGTTTCCTAAATTTATAGAATGGTTATTAAGTTTTTCTTCTGCTCCTATAGGTTCTGTTTCAATTTCTGCTTGGTCTTTTATTATTAATTGGTTTATTAGTGATATTTTATTACTATATAAGGATATTTTTGTTACTCCCTCTACTCCTCCTGCTTCTACTGTAAATCCTATGTTTAATCCTGCTCTTTTAAATAAGAGTATTTAATTTGTTAATAGTTAATATAATAAAATTATATGTGAAAAGAAAAAAAAAATTAAAAAATAATATAATGTATTTGTTTAAAATATTTTAATATATATTTTTATATACACACACAGCCATAACAATAAAATTTATATAATACAAACATAATACAAACATAACAACATAACTCTATCATCTTAAAAATCATAATCAATATTTAACTTTTCAAGTTGAGCTTTCTTTTGTTTTGCTCTCTTTTTTGCTTTCAATTGTAGAACCTTTATTTGTTTTTCAGTTTTTGGCTTCTCATATAAATATTTAGCTATTCTAGCTTGAGGTAATGGTTTAAATTTCATATTAGCACCCTCAAATAGTTCATCATGAACTTCTTCAGGTGGTATAACTGATACTTTTAATATATGTCCAAATAAAAGATAATTGTTCATAGTATCTGCAACAATCTTGGCCACTTCATTATTATCAAATTCTACAAATGCATAATGTTTACTAGCTCCTGTTTTCTTATTCCTAGATAATCTTAATCTAGTAACATTACCAAATTGTCCAAAATATTCCTTCATTTGATTTTCATAAAAACCATGTGGAATTCTACCTATGTAAACTACCCCTCTTTGTTCTTCTTTTTGATTTTTATTGCCTAAACTTTCACCTTTTGATGTTTTAGATATTTTCCCTTTATTCGTTTTTTCTTTATCTTCCTTATTTTCGGTTTTTAATGCAATTGCTTTCTTTATTTTGTCTTCATCTTCTTTTTTTAATTTTAATTCTTTACGTGATACACTAGAGTTTTTTTCTTTTTTATTATTTTTTGCTGATTCTTTTTCTTCTTTTTTGTTATTTTTCTTTTTATTATCATTCACATCTTCATCTTCTTCCTCATCATCAGTACTTTCAAACCCATTAAGATATACCAATTCAGCTTCTGTTTCTAAGTCATCTCCACTTGATGACTCATCATCTGAAACATTCAGTTCAATTTCTTCACTTGATTCTTCATTATTTTTCTCATCTTTTTCGATTTGTTTTCCTTTTGCTTTTTTTCCTTGATTTGATTTATTCTCAGTTTTTACTTCCTTTAATTCATTTTTCTTTTCCTGTTTCTCTTTTGAATTCTTTGTCTTTAAACTGTTATTTTCTTTTATTTCTTTATTTGAAGTTTTAATAGAACCTTTTGTCTTGTTTTTATTACTAGACTCTGTCAATTTATTTTTCTTTTCAACTTTTTCACTAACAGTTGTAGTTGGTTCAGCTATATCAAAAAAAAAAAAAAAAAAATTATAATAATGATAATAATAATTAGCAAACATTCCAATTGAAATCTCTAAGTAAAATACTCACATTTTCTTTTTTTTGAAATTTTTGTGTTAACAGACGCCATTTTAAACTATTATATATTCAAATGTACTTTTTCTATGTCTATTAAAGAACTTAATCTATCTTATTAAATTATTATAATTATTATAATAATATTATACTAAAAAATAAAAATTTTCTTTTTTCAGAATAAAAAATGTTTCTATGACAATAAACATCTTATTATATATTATCTGTTGTTAGGCTGTTTTTAGGTATAGTTTGTATATATTTTGTATGATAAATTTACAAATGGAAGGTTTTCCATAATTATCTTATGTAGTTTTTTGTATTTCCAAGTTATTGTGTAAAGTAAATTGTAAAGTAGAAAGATAAAAACAAATTTAAAGTAAAAAAATTCATTCATGTTAAACCTATTCAAAGAATTACACTCTGTTAAACAAAAGAAATCATACAAATCGTAAATATATGAAGCATAACGAAATCAAAAAATGTCCTTCAAAATGTTGTCTATCCAAAATATTTCCTCATCAGTCCAATAATAAACCAATATATATTATAAATTAATTGAAGACAAACTTGTATTGTATAGTTCGTAAACATAAATAAATCAATGAAGCCATTTAATATACAACATGAACTTACTGCTCTATTAAGATTATTTTAAAAACACTCTTAACTTCTATCAAGACGTCGGCGAACCCTTGATCTCAAAGATCTTAAGCTTGAGTTTAACTCTGATATGGGATGCATTCCTAAATGGTCCTCATAGGCTCTTTCAAAAGGATTTCGACGATGAGCTCGTGATCTCCAATTATTAAAATCTGAAATAACACTCATCATACTCTGATTTAAATCCCCGTCATTTGATTGAAGATCTTCATTCATAGTCCTAGATGAATTTTCAATGTTCTGTCTACTCGTTGATCTGTTATTCGTTTGTCTGGAATTTAAACTGGACGATGTAGGAATTGATGACCTATCCATGCTAGTTATAAAACTCGGATGTAAAGAATAATTCTCTAGTTCCGAAGAATGGCTAGCATTTTCGCTTTCACTTGCTTCATTTGATACTAAATCATCATACGCCAAAATACCATTATTATATATTCCTGCACCATTATGTAAACCAGAACTTCCATTTTCAGTTAAAGACCTATTGGTATTAGTAAAATTCTCGTAATTTTCATATCTACTTGTAAACAAATTTCGCCAGTTCCTCTCGTTAAAATCTTGTATCTCTTTATCCTCTTCATCCGCATTTGTATTTGCATTTGGTACTGAAAAATTATTATTATTGAATAATGGATTTATGACTCCAAATCTCACTTCTGAACCTGTAATTAAATTATTTCCTAATCTTGCTCGCATAGTAGACTCATTGCTTTCATCAGCAGTTAGATTATAATCCTGAAAATTAGAATCTAAAGAATCACTTCCATGTTCTCTGGGATTAAGGTTTCTTCTGTTTGAGTCTGGTTCATCCACGGTTATTAAACCATCAATATGGCTTCGCAAGTAAAAATTCGTCGCAAAATCTTCAGCAATGGTATCAAAGTTGGACGACGATCCTTCATTTCCATTTAAATTTACACTTTGATAATTAAATGGATTTCTAAGTCCAAATGCTAATAAAAACAATAACTCTGGTAATCCCATGCGCGATGAGTTTACTCTGCTTCGTGCACTATTTAAAGACGCCGAGGTAGCAGATTCATCTGTAAATAAAGAATCAATTTGAGATCCCCGCTCATCTAATGTATTTTCGAAAAGTTCTCGGTTTTCATCGTAAAAATCATTTACTTCAAGACTTGGATTCAGAGTACCTAATGTATGTGATGAACGGGCATATTCAGAAGTTGTAGTATTATAATCTGGAAGAATAGACGAAGTTTCGTTAGAGTTAGAGCTGATGTTAGAAGCGTTTGAATCTAATGTTGCCGATGGTCTTGAAAATCCTTGAATAGGTGATGGATTAAAAGTTGAATTAGACATATTCGTCGTTCTGTTAGAAGCTCTCGTAGAACCTGCTTCGATGCCACCAGCTTCTGAAGTAGATGGATTTGGATATGTGCTAGCAACATCACTCGAGTCATCACGAGTGCCAACTCCTTGCTCCCAAGAAAACGGGCTAGCTTGTGCAGTCATTAAATCATCCTCATCACCTCCCCAAGGTCTATCAATCAAAGGAGGAATATTACTTTCAAATCGTGTACGTCTATTTCTCCGTCTATTCGTAAAATTTATAATACGCTGGTTATCATTACTTCTATCTGTCACACTACTTGTAGATCCAATTCCTCCGATAGATCTGTTGGGATTATTAACAGAATTAGTGGAATGTGAACCAGAATTTAAATTGGAACGGTTTGTAACCATACGTGAAACCAATCTTAATGGTAAAGGAGGAGTATTTAAGCGCGGAATTGGTGTATATAATGCATTTAGAGGATCCAAGGATAATCCACTATTAGATGTCAAATTTTCTCGCCGAAGAGAACTAAATAAACCAAAAGGACTTTCTATATTTGTATGAGAATTTATTGTATCATTAAATGAGTCGCTCAAGTCTGTAGCTGATTCTTCAAGTATGTCTCTATATCTCAAAAGACAGCATGAAGTACATTTACTGTTACAATTTTTTTTATATTCGTCAACATCTCTTTTATCTATAAGCCTGGTGATATAATCTCCAACATCGTTATCATATTCGTAAGCATAAACTTCCTTTGGCTCACTATTAGATACTTTAGTTTCATCCTGGAAAGCTAGTTGTCTAAGGAGTCTTAATAGTTTGTCTGCAAAAAATGAAGTATCTTTATCTAAATGAATCGGATAGCCATTATTCCTATTTTGTTGAGATAAACAATTATTAATAGTTCTCCTTAGAGTAAGTAACGTATCTTGCGCGATTGAGTCATTTTTGAAGCTTAAAAGAAAAAGGGATACAGTAGGATCAATATCATCTGGAAGACAATTTAGTTGTCCGGTTAAAAATCTACTTATTGTGTCATAATTTTTTAAATAAAGTAAAGTGCGCTTCATTTCTCTTTTATTAAATCGTGTACCAAATTCAATATACTTTGATAAAGAAGTCAATAAAATTTTGTCCCAAGGTGCAAACGGTGCACAAAGGGTATCTAAATTAGTATTAGGTACCAATAATCTTGTTATCAAATCAATGAATTTAAGTATTCTATTAGCTAAATTTGTGTCATCCATTTTATTGTTAAAATTTTGTCTATTATTATAAATACTGTTATTCATTGAATGGTGAGTCGGAAGACTTCTTCGAAAAGGGTTATTAATATTTTCACGGGATGATGATGTTTGATTTGAATCCTCTCCAGTACGGGTATACATTTCTAGAAGCCGAGGTACATCAGAAACTTGACGCAATTGATCAAGATTAACATTTGGTCCAAAAATATTAAGAAGCATATTTGTCAAGTCTGGTCCACTTCTTTCAATTTCTGCCGCAAAACTAATAATTTGAGCGTGACGAGATGCTCTATCTTCATCATCTAGAAGATTACTTAAAAAATTAATGTTATTAGCAGCTGAAATATTTCTGTTTAATGATCTTGTTCTGGTTCTTGCTCTTCTTTGTGATTGAGAATTATTAGATGAATTTAGATTAGAAGAAAACATTGGTACGGAATATGAATCATTATCATTGGATAGCGATGGTAAAGACTGCCCAATAGAATTTTCTAAGCTTTCATTAGGATTTCTTAATCTAGATATACCTCTACTACGAGTATTATTGCTTCTTGTATCTGTATTATTAGAATTTTTAAGAGCAATTTTTTCTCGTTGAAAATTTTCAACTCTTTTTTTACAATTTTCACAGGGCCAAACGAGTATTCCCATGTTAGATGATGAATAAATAAGTAAATGAAAACCAAAAAAAAGACGAAAAAGATAAAAAAAAGTTCAAAATTGTCTAAATGTAAATAAGCAAACCGTCAATTTTCTGTTTTACAAATAAGTAAAAACCATATAGTCTAGCGGAACTTTCTGAATCTACGTTTTAAGTTAAAAAGAAAAGTTAGAATAAAATTAAAATAAATATTATACTTTAAATAATTCCAGAATACTATGTAGAAACCAAAATGGGAAAATCTATTAGCATTCTAAATTGTTTGTCTGCTTCAATTTTTGTTGAGCTAGCAACTTATTTATTTTGCTTTGTTGTCAGTATCTATTATTATTTATTATATTGTTATATTATTATTGTGTTGCTGTATTGTTGTTTTATTGTTATTATATTATATTATATTATAATATTTTATCTTATTATGTTATTATTATATTTTTATTATACTATTATTATATTACTCTTATATTATTATTATGTTATTATTATGTTACTATTATACTTTATTATATTATTATTATATTATATTATATATTTTATACTTTCATTACATATCTTATATCATATTTTATATTATTATTATTATATTCTCATTTCTTATTATATTCTTATTAATCACACTAATAATTCAATCTAAGGGTTCCACTAAATAAATAAAATAATTACCGTATTAGGAAATTTAGTACTGTTAAGCCTTTTTATTTTTCTTTTTCATAGTAATTAATTACTATTATTGCTTTTATATAGTTATATTGGCTAATTAATTAATTTAATAAGTTATTTTTTTACTTAATATGTAATTTATTAAGTAGATTTTATTTTGTTGTCATGGTAATAAAAAAGATCCCCGAATAATATTTTACTATTTTACTGGATTAGGGTATAAAGTAATAATTATCTTATTTTATAATTAATGGGGAAAGAATTAAATTAACTTTCTATTAGCAAATTTATATTATCTATACAATTTATGATTTTTTTATTTTAAATTATTTTATTATATATTAAGATTATAAATATTTTTATTAATTGAGCAGAATGATTGGTTTAAATAGAATTTGTATGTGAATTGAATTTATTCAAGAGATATGATATTATTTTAGGTAAAAGATATGTTTCAATTTACAGTTTTTACAATCGTATGTAGTTGAGTATGTATTTTGTGTTTTTTGTACGAGTGTTTGTATGTATTTTTTGTATTTATTTATTGTATTTATGTGTGTTTGTATTTATTTATTGTATTTATTTATTGTATTTATGTGTATCTGTACGTATTTGTATGTGTTTGTATGTGTTTATGTATATTCCTATGTTCTTTATATGTGCACATACTCATATTCATTCATCCATCTATATATATTGATTGGTTTTTACCTATTGCAGTTTAATTAGTATTTAACTTCCGCTATATATTATCCAGCTATAATTAGAGACATTATAAATAGTTGAAATAAATAAAACACAATAAGCCCAGTAGATAAATGTAGCCGGATCTAAAAATAGACATGTAACTATAGAATTTTCAATTTTGAAATATTATCTACACTTTATTTACACATTATTCGCACTTTATTCATATTTATCCACACTATTGTGGCAGCCGTAGGATCTACTATTATTACCTTTTTCACATTCCAATTCAATCATGGCTGATTCAAAATTCAGCCTAACTGTAAAAGCGGGTCCAACATACAAAGATCTCTCAAATCTAGAAGTAAACTCTGAACATCCATTTAAAATTGATTCACCTGAATGTTCTGCATTGATTAATGTACGAATTAAAAACTACAATGGTGAGTGTTACATTTAATTTTTTGTTTTTTTATCATTTCTAACCTAGTTTTTTTTATTATTATTATTTTGTCTGTTTAAATACAGGACCTTGTGGAACATCAAAATCTGACTATTTCCAAAATGAAGAATCTAAAGAAAATACTTATTGTTTAGAATTTATTATAAAATTTAAAAAACCAATTTCTTCTGATGATCTACTATTGGGAAATGATTTCGATGATCCAATTAGAGATATATTACCTAGAGGCACCTCTTGGGCTTTTTCTGCTGTTAAATATTTTATCGATCCAGGTCTTGAAGGTGATGCTTATGCGGATAAACCATATTTGTATAGTCCTGCAATATCATCTATAAATAAAATTAATATTATAAAAAGTTCCCAAATATCAGATTTTGATTTTAATTATAAACTTCCTTTACATGTACAAGAAAATACTCAAGTTGAAGAAATAAATTCTTTTGATTCTCTTGATCCACAAGAACGTAAAAAATACTTTTTGAAAAACACGAATAGACAATCTTTTATATTTAATACGCAAAACTTATATGAATGTGAATTCGCGAATGGATTTATAGATATGAGTGATGGATTTGCTTTGAAAATACCTTGGATAACTGTAAACGTGATGCAGTATGCAAATAATAGACCATTAAGGTAAGTTATTTTTGTTTTTTTTTTATCATATTTAATTTTAATTTTACACAAGTTAACCAAAAATTTGTCTTAGATATGTTTTAAATTCAAGAGATGGTTCTAGAGTATTTTTTGTAATACAATTTATAATGGAAGTAATAGATGTATCAACTGAAGATATAGAAAAGCAAAGCATTAACATAAACAATAAATCCAATGATGATGAAAGTGACGTAAAAAAGGAAGAGATAATTAAAAGGGATAACAGCGATAACATTGATAACATTGATAAAAGTAATAAAGATCACAAAATCAATGAAAGTAATATTGATGAACATAATGAAAATCATGAAACCAATGAAATTGATATAAAAGAAAGTAATAAAGATCACGAAATCAATGAAAGTAATATTGATGAACATAATGAAAATCATAAAACCAATGAAATTAATATAAATGAAAGTAAATAATAATGAACTATGTGAAAGAATAACATTTACAGTAAATCAGATAAATAATAATTAATCAAAAAAATTTTATTAACTTTTTATAAACATATATATAATTCCTATCTTTTCTAATACTAAAATTTAGCGAATCTTATAATCTTTTCAAAACGTCAGTAAGAACTTCTTCAGTGGTTGCTTTTCCGCCTAAATCTGGTGAAAGATACTTTCCTTCTTCAAGGTTCTTGTCAACTGCAGAATAAATTCTTGTAGCCAATTGTGGGTAACCCATAAATTCAAGCATTAAAGCAGTAGAACGGATAGTAGCAATAGGATTAGCAATACCTCTGTTTAAACATTGTTAGATTTAATGAAAAAAAAAAAAAAAAACGAAAAAAAAAAATCACAATATAGCAAACTCATAAAATACTAACCTTCCTTGAATATCAGGTGCAGAACCATGGCAAGGTTCGCCAATGGCAAAATTGTCACTAACATTAGCACTTGGAACTAAACCAAGAGACCCAACTAAAGCAGCTGCTCCATCACTTAAAATATCACCATAAAGATTTGGAGCCACTATGACGTCAAAACATTCTGGTTCGCGGAAAAGTCTATAAACCATAGAATCAACAATTTGTTCATTATATTGAATTGGTTTATATCTTTCGCCTCCTTCAGTATATACAGCCTTTGCACATTCTCTAAATAAACCATCGGTTTCTCTAAGAACATTTGATTTGTGTGTAACAGTAAGCATTGGTTTCTCGTGTAAAGATGGCTCTCCTGAAGCTGCTCGTACATTGGCACGATTTAAAGCAATTTCAGCAGCAATTTTAGAGATTCTACGAGAGGCTTTTTCAGAAATACGTTTAATAGCTTCTGCAACTTTTGTTCCATCTGGTGCAGTAAATACACGTTCTTCCTTAATATAAAGATCTTCAGTGTTTTCTCTAATAATTATTAAATCAACTGGACGTGGGTCGCCTTTTACACTTTTAACAGGTCTTACATTAGCATAAAGATCTAACTTTTTCCTAAGGGCAACAATAGGTGAATTATATCCTTCTACTTTAGTGGTTGGTGAGCTAACAGCGCCAAATAATGCACCATCACAATCACTTTTTAAAATGTCAATTGTTTTATCAGGTAGAGCAACTCCATGAGCTTTAAAATATTCAAATCCAACATCAAGATCAACAAAGTTAAATTTAATTCCTTCTGAGGGTCCAATTGCTTCTAAAATTCTTCTTCCGGCCTGGATAACGTAAATGTTAATAATTTAATTGGCATATTGCATCTAAATAAATTTTAACTTACAGGAATAACTTCCTTTCCAATGCCATCCCCTGGTAGTAAACCTTATCATATTAACAAATGAATAAATAAAATAATTAAAAAAGAAGAAAGCGAAAGACGGGAATAATTTAAAAATTACAAACTTGGAAATTTTAAACTTCAAAATTGTAATATAATAAAAAACTATAAACTTATAAAATAAATAAAGAACTTACCGATTGTTAAAGTTTTTTTGCTACCAGCAGAATAATTTCTCTTCAAATTAAACATAAAAGAATTTATAGCTTGTTTATTTATTCTTGCATACATTTTCGTTTAATATTTAAAAAAAAAAAAAAAATTTTTAAATGATTATTTATATTTTATAAATTAATATTAGTTTTCAATACAGCCTCACAATCTCAATCTTGAAAATATTTTTTAATCTGGGGTTTTATTAATTCGAAAAATTCTCCAATTAATTATGTAATCATACTCGGTTGATTATGTAATTATTTGTCGATTAACTGTTTACTGCCTAGGAAAAAGAATCGAATGTGTTTATTTTCTTGGTGTTTTCTTTGAAAATATTGTTAATTTAATCTGTATATGTATTTTTTTAAAACGTTATTTATATATAAATCAATTGCTACATGGCTTATTAAATAAAAAGATAAAATTATGGTACATTTTTGCATTTGAAGACTATAATACAATAGTACTGTCTAAAATGTTTTATAAAATAAGAAAGTCAGCATTAGGAGACAGCAAGTTGTTTTACATATTTACAAAATAAAATTATTGTAAATATATATGTATATATATTAGAATTTATATCCTTTATCCCGGTCGAATTATCGTCTGCCATGTTCTTTTATCCAGTCAGCAATCAAAAAGGCGACGTCAAGAGCTGTAAAAAAGTTAGTTAAGAGTATAAATATTATACGATAAAAATAATAACATAATAAGTTTAGTAAACTTTACTTACACTGATTCAAACTTAACCTTGGATCACACACAGTTTGGTATCTAACAGATAAATCTTCGTCAACTAGTCCTTCAGTACCTCCGATACATTCAGTAACAGCATCACCAGTTAGCTCTAAGTGAATACCATTTAATACATTCCCTTGCTCTCTGTGGATTGCGAGAGCTTGTCTAATTTCCGACATTATATCTTCAAAATATCTAGTTTTTAGTGCAGAGATAGGTGAAGTTTTTGTATTCCCATGACATGGATCAACAATCCAAACTACTTTATGGCCAGAACTTTGCACAATCTTAATATGCTGAGGCAAGTGTTTAGATATTTTGTCGGCTCCATATCTTGTAATTAAAGTAACATGGCCAGTTTCATAATTTGGATCAACAATATCTAATAATCTAGCTATTTCATCACCTGTCATTGAAGGACCAACTTTAATTCCAATAGGATTTTGAAGACCACGGAAATACTCTACATGAGCACCATCAATTTGTCTAGTGCGATCTCCAATCCACAAAAAATGAGAAGAAGTATTAAACCATTTATGTTTCCCATCTTTGGGATCTTTAAGAAACCTAGTAAGGCTTTGTTCATACTCTAAATGTAAACCCTCATGAGAACTAAAAAAGTCTATAGTATGAAGCTGTGTAGAATGATCTGCCCCAATTGTACTCATAAAAGATAATCCATCACTTATTGAATTCACAATGTATTCATATCTTTCTCTGATCGAAGAGGATTGAATATGGGAAAGATCCCATTCCATAGGATTACGTAAATCAGCAAATCCTGATGAAAGTATTGATCTAATATAATTTAGAGTAGCTGCTGAGTGCATATATGCACTAACTAAACGTGAAGGATCAGGTTTTCTATCCTTAATATCATAACCATTTATGTTGTCGCCACTATATTAAAAAAATTTATAATTCGTATAAGCAATGAGAATATTAGCATTTTATTTGTATTGTTTAATTGATATCGTTATAAAAATAAAAAATAAAATAAAAAAATAAAATAAAATAAAACAAAAAAACTCATACCGAAAAGAGGGTATTTCAACACCATTAACTACTTCAGTAAGTTTTGATCTTGGTCTAAAAACTGTTAGATTGCTTTGTGTAAAAATATTATAACAAATGAACACTTACTTTGCAAATTGACCAGCAATACGACCAATTCGTACAATAGGAAGACGTAAACTCCAGACAAGTACTAAAGACATTTGTAAGAGAACTTTAATTTTTCCCTCAATCATTTCCTATATAGTGTTAATGGGTTTTAAAAAAATTGTTATTATTAAAATAATAATATAAAAAAAAAATAAATGCAAGAATATATACCTGTGAACAATAATCAAATAATTCTGCACAATCTCCACCTTGGAGTACGAAAGCTTTGCCTAAAGCAGCAGCTTTCAGTTTCTCTTTCAAAGCGTTTATCTGGAATATAATTTAGTAAATGATAGACAAATAAATGAATGATATTTAAGCATAAACATTGCATTGCATCCAATAACCATATGCTATAAACATATATATAGTTTAGATAAAACCTATAGTTTAATATGAAAACAACTGGGGCAAACATGTAAATAGCTAGCTTATACATTTGTCTAGTAATAGTTTTATTCTCTTTTTATTTTTTTGTTTTTTTTTTTAGCATATGGTTTATAAGATGCTATAAACACAACTCTAACAAATAAATAAAAAAATTACCTCGTAAGGAGAAACCAAAGGAGGAAGAGATTCTAATTTTTCTAAAGCCTGTAATTGTTAGAAATTTGAATTCATCATAAATAATTCATATAAGTAGATAAGATAAATATAGAAATGTTGATAAATGTTTATAATAATAAACAATGTATACAAACCTTTTCGACTCCTTCATAATCATCATAAACGACATCCTGTTTAATGGGCTTTTTCTGCCAACTCGTTATTGACCAGCTATCATTTTTTCCTTCGCTTTGTAAACTTTGTGCCTTGAATAAAGGAATTTCAGTTTCTAGTTTATCAATTGGAGAACCAGAATAAATTTTTGCTGCACTTTTTGCTCCATCGCTTGGTGATAAACGAGCCGGTTCTGTGATGACGACATTTATTTTTTGTTTATTTACAATATCTATTGGTTGTGATTTTTCCGTCATTTTTTGAGAGATGAGATGTTGCGTTGTTGCTCTTTGAGGACTAATATTATATATTATCTGCTAATATTTACTTAATAGTTCCTTAATATGATTTATTATGTATTTTTATTTACTTTTATTTGTTAGTTTATTATTTATTGTTTACTGTTACTATTTAATATTAATTAATATTGTTTATTATCATTATTTATATGCAAAAGGCAATACTCTTTTTTTTTCTTTTTTTTTTTTTTTTTTTTCATTTATTTATTCTTATTTT
>JAKTQT010000237.1:0-28273 GCA_030579355.1 Botryozyma nematodophila | reverse complement strand
ATTATTTAGTTTTTTTTTTTTTTTTTTTTTTTTTTGTTTTTTTTTTTTTTTTTTTTTTTTATATTTTTTTTTTTTTTTTTTTTTTTTTTTTTTGTATTTTTTTTTTTTTTTTTTTTTTTGTGAAATGTGAAGAATAATAACAATATTATTATTTGATTATTTATTTATTATTTATTCTATCTATATAAAAATAATATTCACAATGAATTATACATACAATAAAATAAAATAATATCATTGATCTAATTTTATTTTTCTTTCATGTTTCGACGTCAAAGCTTATTTAGCTAAACTATCCGTGTTTTTATAATACGTCTTTTCTATCGAATCAAAATGTAATAATTTTGAAAACTGTTTTACAAATGCGTCCCCAACAGATTCAACTGAAAGATACTTTATTGGAACATTACAAGAAAACATACTGGCAGGATGTTTCGTTGGTAGACCGCATGCTATAATTTTTTCGAACCATGATAAATCAGTAGTAACATTTAAAGCAATTCCATGTGAAGTGACCCCTCTTCTAATATGTATGCCTAAAGCAGCAATTTTTCCATCACCATTTTTTTTATCCACCCACACACCATTATTTTCAGTTTGATGAGCAGTGTTAATATTATAAGGATCTTGTTTACAAGTGTTAATTATTGTTTTTTCTAAAATGTTAACGTAACATTTTGGTGAAATATTATAATTGAAAATATCTAATACAATGTATGCAACTAATTGTCCTGGCCCATGGAACGTTGTTTGTCCACCCCTTAAAGATTTTACAATTTCCACCTTGCTAGTACTATTACTGTTTTTGTTTACACTTTCTTTAATAGTTTCTAATAATTCTAAATTTTTAATATCTCTTCTTCCAGTTGTATATACAGGATGCATTTCCATTGTAAAAACTACTGGCAATGGCTCATTTGATTTATCAGAATTTGATTTATTTTTCTTCCAATCGAGCCATTTTCTAACATAATTATCTTGTATTTGGCCACATTTGCTATAAGAGTTCAACCCTGGAATATGAACATGGAGGAGTTTACTATTATTATTGTTATCCTTATTGTTAATACTGTTTGAATTTGTATTTATGTTTGTATTTAAATCTATATTTACATTTGAACTTGAATTTTCACTCTCTGATTTAGATTTACATGTTGAATAAAAATTTACTTGTTTTGAAAGTAAATTAAAAAAATTGAATTTATTTAAATTATTTTTAATACGTAACATATAAAAAAATTAGAATTGGATCCTTTGTTTCTAGAAAATGAAATAAATATTATAATTATATAAAATGTGCTTGCAAAAAAAACGCCAAGACTAAATTGAAAAAAAAAAAAAACTAAAAAAATATTGATTACTGTGAGATTCGAACTCACGCCCCTTGCGAGATTCGAATGCTCTTCATAGTGAACTACGAAGAAGTGAAACACTTGAGTCGAACGCCTTAGACCGCTCGGCCAAGTAACCTTTTATTCTGATGAAACTGGGAAATCCTTATAACAGCCATAAAGGTATTTTGGACACAGTTCCAGATTTTTGTATCTATTTATAGATTTAAGTTAAAAAATTTATCTTAGCATTTATAATTCATTAATAAGTTAGTGTAATTGTGTTTAATCCTACTGAGACATTCCTTATAAAAGCTTGGATTTAAATAATCTAATAAAATAGTATTTCTAATGAATAAAACAGCAGACAGCAGAACTGAATCTGATTGTAAGAAAAGCGCTTATGAAGGATTTAGCACTTTTGATCGTCCTATTTCTGATACTTCATTTTTATATAATCCTATTAAATGGGAAGAATTGATAGCGCGAGATTGGGATTATTCAAATAGATATGCAACAGACGAGGTAGGAACTATTTCGAAAAACTATAAAGCTCCAAATTATCCATATTATTTTTCCCAGGTTAATATAAACAGATTTTCTGCAATACCAAATAAGATCTCACTTGTTGATGATGGGGAGTGTCTCGGATTTAAATGGAAGGTCAATTATAAATTCGGTTCCAATCCTTCTTCTGTGCGATTTTTCCACACAGATAAATTATTATTTGAAGACAGATTTAATAGTCTGTACAGCAAAAAAGAAAATATTGGAATTCATTGCTATCAAGTTGGTGACAGATATCCAGTTAAGGCTTTACCCACATTTGTTAAAGAGACGACCGGTCACCCAATAGATAATGTATTATCTTGGTCAAAATATTCTGTCTTTTTTGGTAAAAATGTCGAAAATGGAAGTCATTCGTTTTACCAATTAATGGAAGGCTTTGCAGGTAGTTATCCTTATGGCGAAAACCATGTCTCTTATTTTTTTAGTATGTTGAGATATCTATATTCTGCGTTAACTAATACATTGGTCGATGGAACAATTTCCGGGAATTTTGATATTTCATCTGATATGTATAAATCGATCGCAAGTATCGATGACGCAAGAGATGTATCTAATGATTTTGATAAATCCTTTGTAAGTAATTCATTTAAAAATAGTGAATACATGCATTTTCTTATCACATGTGCACAACCTGGCACAACCAAATACTACAGTACTGTGGATAAAAATCCAGAAATGAGAAATGTATATGATAGAATGACTATGCATTTCAAAAATCCAATTGTTGTCTTGGACTATCCATGCAAATTTGACCCAAAAACCAAGGCAGATTGGGCCGGAAACCCTAGAGCAATACTAATGTTTATTAACATGTATGCAAAATCACTTAGTCTATATGACCAATTAGATGATGCAATTTGCATTATGCGTACTTGTGCTCATTTGATGGATTTAGAGAAAAATAATTCTTTCAGCATGCCTTTACCGCTTCATATTAGTGACATTATTGCACCCATGATTATGCAGGCAAATAGTTTTAATTTAATCAGATCAATTAACATAAATAAACCCTTTATTCCAATAATGAGTGATATTTTTTTAGCAACTTTGATAACTACAGCCATTAGTAATTTTAGAGAAAGTATTTGCTCCGTCCAAAATAATATTTCAATAAATGGATTTAATTTTAATGATGACATGAGCAACTTCATGGATTGTAATATTACATGCAGTAAAAACATTTTAAATTTACTTGGGTTTACTATTGGTCTTGACCTCAGCCCATTAAGACAAATTTGTTTATATACAATGTTTCTTAATTTACTTTATGACGTTTGGCCGCAAAAAAAAAAAACTGCGTGTTGTCTTGAAATGTTGTGTATACCCAATCCTACGCGTAACTCCTGGGCACATTGGCTAAGAAGAGAGACACTATATCGTTCTAATCGTGAAGTTATACAGTTATTCAAAACTTTGAATTTTACAAAAGATATGTATAAACGACAGCCTTCTAATATTTCCGACGAGCCAATTAGTTTAAACCAAAGTTTTATGCACATGCCAAGATTTGAATATGTTTGTCATAATCTTAAACCTGATGGATTTGATCGACATATGAAATTGTGTGAAAAAACTCGTTTGTTTTTAATTAATATTGACTTTAATGTATCACAAACAGAAAAACTAAACAAAACTCCATGAAGTTCGGTAATATAAAAAATTTTCTATATATGCGCCATAAAATCATAAACTTTAATTAGCTTTTTATGCATTTTTTTTCAACAGGATGTGAAAAGATTAAACCAGGTAATAAAAAAAAAGAGATCATTTTTTAAAAAAAAAAGAAACCAGGATGCAAAAATTTTTTCAACGTTTTTAGTTTTCATTTAAAAAGCTTAAATTTAATGCTATTTTGAAATCAGTAATTCAAAAAGCTCAATTTTAATTTTTTTTTGTAAATAACAAATTAGTTTTTTCACATTTAATCTTTAAAAACGAGCTTTTAATTGGTTTTTTTTACTTTTTTTGCGACTTAAGTATTATATAGTTGAATATTGAGCGATTATCGAGTCGCTGTACTTGCTATTTTTTTAAATATTTTTCGGAAATTTCATCAAAAAGTTGATAATTTCACATTGAAGTTTTGTCATTTTCATGAAAAAGTCCATAATTTTACTTAAAACTTATTAATTTACTGAGAATGGCTATATTTTAGTGTAGATGTTTGTAAAAAATATTTAAATAATAAATACGCATTTTTGTTGTTGTTTATTTATACTTCCAATTTATTTTTATTGGACTTTTGTATTACAAGTATTGAGAGGAAATCTATGCTAGCAGTTTTTCTTTAATTGCATAAGTATGTTATATTAATTTAATTGAAGCTCTGGTCAAGGATTATGAACTTATATAGATATTGTTGCTATTGTGGATTTTGGAACATAAAATGAACAACCCTCTATACTAAATGAGTTTTTAAGCCATTTTATACTTTATTAAAATTTCTTTTTATTTTTATAGACATTATTATATAAATTTTGGAAAATTCTCTTAATTTATTTTTTGTAAGATAACTGGATCATTCTGCAATAGTGTAGTTTTAAATGAAATTAAAATATTATGTATATAAAGACGATTTGAATGGGTTATATGGAATGAGGTTAAAAACTTAACATTTAAGCAGTGAGATTATCATATTTCCATTTAATATTAAAATCCAATGAAAAAAGTAATAATCAGACAGAATCACTCTTAAGACGTAAAAGAACCTTAATGATTTTATAAATATTTATAATTTACACAATATATAGATTATTCGTTGGTTATTATTTATATACTATTATACCATTTATTACTTGTTTTTGTTTCAGTTATTTTCGTACATTTTTACTAAAAAAAAAAAGACGCTAGACACCAAATATTAAATACTTAATATTAAATGTAAAAAATGTAATTTTTTATGCTTGTATTTGTAATTTTATTGTTTAGTTAAATTCATTTACTCTGTATTTAGTGTTTAAAATTGCAATGGTTGCTTTGCTATACAAAAAATTAAGAATAGGTTAAACCGATAACTTTTTTTTTCTTTTGGCTTTGATTTTGCGAAAGTTGAGAGCTCAAAAAATGGATAATTTCGAAAAACTAGTATCAGATATAAGGTCTTGTGGTGGTTTTGTTTCTGACAAAATTACGGTTAGATATTCCCCAGGTTAGATATTTTGACTTTTTTTTTATTATTTTTTTATCATTCTTAACTATTCTTTTATGATATTTTGCTAATTTTTAGAATCCGGAAGAGGATTATTTGCAAAAGAAACAATTAAGGTATTAAACAATCTTGAAAATATTTAAACTATAAGCAATCTAACTTTGGTGAAAATTAACTACTTAATTACGAAAAGATGGGAGAAAAACTCATAAATGTTCCAAATAAGTTTTTGATAAATTATAAAACAATCAAATTATCTGATTTTGAATCTAGAGGACAATCTGAATTGTCCTCATTTCAATTATTAACTTTGTTTTTATGTTATGAAAAAATTTCTCCAACTTTGTATTGGAAAAATTTTATTGATTCTTTGCCGGATTTAAATGATTTTGATGGACTTCCTTTAACATGGTTGGATTCTGAAGTGGACTGTTTACCGAATTCGATGAAAGGTAAGAAAATTTTTATCTAATAATCTATTTATTTATTTTTTACCTTTTTTTTTACATTAAATATTTATATATATATCTACTTATAACACATACTTATTTAAGATCATACTATTTCTATGCGTAAAAAACTGGAAAGTGACTACACTGCGGTAAAAAAATGTCTATCAGATACAGAAACTATTATAAATTATAACCTATTTTTATGGGCTTGGTTGTGTGTTAATACACGATGTTTATTTACTTCGTTTGAAACTAAATCCCATGATGACTGCATTAGTTTAGTTCCTTTTGTAGATATGTTTAATCATAAAGCAGCCGATTCTTCCTCTGAACACTGTACTATTCAATATAGTATAAAAACCGGATTTAATGTTTATTCACAAAAAGATTCTGATTATAATTCTGGAGACGAACTTTTATTTTCTTATGGGCCACATTCAAATGAATTTCTTTTGTCAGAATATGGTTTTATGCTCCCTTATAAAGAAAATAAATGTAATTTTTTAGATTTAACAGATAGAATTTCGCAACTAATATTTAGTTCTGAACACGATCCAAAAGGCAAGCTATATAAATATTTGAAGAGTTGCAATTATAGTGATGATTATACAATTAATTCTTCAAATGCTTCTTTTAGAGTTGAAATTGCTTTACTATCATTTTCTATTTTATACGGTACATCGTGGATTAACAATGAAAAAGAGGATAAAGATGATAAAAATGTTCGTAAGATTAATTTGATAATCAATGGGTTAAAAGACATAGAAAAGAAAGACGAGAAAATAATAAATGAAATACTTGAAAAGATAATCTCAAATGAGATTGATGACTGTCTAAAAATATTAGACGCTCTGGAAAGTGATAATAGAAAATCAAAGATTATCACGGAAATATACTCCCAACGTATAGAAATTGCGAAAAATTATTTAAAAAATAATTCATATAAATGACAAATATTTATTTTTTTTATGTTTGATGTAAAAATTTAAAAACATTACAAAGTTTTAATAATACAATAACAATTAAACAAAAGGAAAATTTCTATATACAATCAGACTTTTTACTGTCATTATTATTTTTTTTTTTCTTCTCTCATTTATTTTTTTTTGTCTGTCTATTTTATTCATTAATTCATTCATTTATTTATCTGGAAGATATAAGTCATTGGAAATCTGAAAAAGCCACGTCTAAAAATCCAGCACCTGATTTTTTTTTAGAAGAGGATTCACCAGTAAGGTGAGAATTTAATTCATCATAATTTTGCATATTATTATTGAAACTGCTTGAAACATTTGATAAATTATTTGAAATAATTTCTGCCGCTTCAACTAATTCTGATGCCTTTTGGGTTATATAAGGACGTGCTGGATTAAAGCAAGTCCAAAAGTCATTAAAAAAAATGTTTTTAGAATTTTTCTTTGAACGATTAAAAGATTCTTGTTTTAATAAATATTTAGTGACAAGATTTAACATGAAAAGATTATTTCTTGTTGAACCAGTATTAATTCCATCTAGCCTTAGTTTTAAAGCAAGACGAATAATGTAACCATTTAAATAAGTTAAAAAACTTTTGATGTAGTTTTTATTTTGCATAAATAAGAAGGAATTATTATTTGAAATTGACATTGAATCTGCTTTAAATTTTTCTAATATTGATTCTTTGTTTAACAGAAGATGATAATTCGAAGCTTGCTGGGCTGTTGGCGAGGAAAGAGATACATTTATTGATTCATCCATTAATAATATTGCTATTTCTCTTAAATGTTTATTTAAATAAACTTCTTTAAATGAACATTTTGCAGCTAATGATAATGTTATTAATGCAGAATTAACGATTAGAGACTGCAATTTTATTACATATAATTCTGGCCAAGGAACGATGTTTGTATTTAATTGTATAGAATTTGAAAGCAATTGAACTAGAGGAATATTTTCACTATTATTCAACGTTGGATGTGATTTATTTATAGATAATAATAACGATCCATATGATAGATGTTCGATTTTATTATTGGTATTATTCTTTTTAATGTTATTTTTATTAGTGTTATCATTAGGGTCATTTAAAACAGTTTTAAGAGTGTGAGTGAATTCACCTATTATTATATTTAAATCATCAAAAAGATTATCTAAAAATTGATAACGATTTTGGTTGTGGCGATTTAAAGATTTAAAATAAATATCATTCGCTAGACCTAAACCTTCGCTTAACAACAAAATTGTAATATTTGGAGCAAACTTAGATTTAAGTTGTCTGATAGCTTTAAAAATATTTGTATCGTAGTTTGTAATTATAAGGTTTTGAATTTTTTCATTTTTTGTATGTAAAAAAGACTTGAAAGATTGGGCAACTATTTGCGTACTGTTAAATGAAGAATTTGAAGAGCCTAATCGATAAGTAGGTGGTGAACATATATTGAATTTCTTTGGTAAACCAGAACTATTTGAATCAAATCCGTATATAAAGCTAATTTTCGGTGGTTGCTTGATGTCTTTTAAACATTTCGCAATAGCAGCTCCTGATGGATGGGTTCCTAGAATGACTATTTGTTAGTTTGAATAATTTGGGTTTTGTAATCGGATGTGTAAATAATAAAATTTTACAAAGAAAATAAAAATAAAAGACAAAAGACAAAGAAGATCTTCAAAATATAAAAACATAAAACATAAAAATAAACAACAATAATAATAACAATAATTAAAACAATAATAATATAAAAAATATAATGAAAAAATAAAAAAAACTAAAAGATTATAAAGATAAAGAAGCAACTAGAATATGAAAATATGATCAACCAGTGAAAGATAGTAGAATATTAAAAATGCTACAGTAATAAAACAATGAATATTAAAAAAATAATACTAATATAAAAAAGATAATTTAAAATATCACAAACAGCAAAAAGAATTTCAAAATAATAAAAAAAAATAAGAAATGATAAGACAATAACAATATAAAATAAAATAAGATAAAAAAAATTTAAAAATACGAGCAAAGCATACAAATTTTTAAATAATAAAAATATTGAAATAAAATAAAACCATAGTTGAAAACACTAACAAACAAATAAAAATGAATAAAATGATAAATAACAAACTTACAGATTCGATTGCTTGAAGCCTGCATCTTTTAGAGTATTTTATAATGAAATTAAAGTGGTAATTGATTAATTTGGATTGTTTGCGATTTTTGTTGTAATTTGCGTCGTATTCTCTATTGCATTATAATTTGAAAAGTACCTTAGCATTCAATAAGAATAATGTCTATGACATTAACAAATATAGGACGAATTCCTGCCAATTATATGCCTTTTAAAAATTGTTTTTTTTTTAACAAATTTCTGAGTTTTTTTATGTAAAAGAATTTTAAACATAATTTATTCGATGGATATTGAAAAAAATATTATGTAAGACTTGATTTTACTATGTGTTGCTATGACATAAATCTTAGTTTTTAATTATTTAAAAGTTTACTTGGAGATTAATACTTTACTTATTAGACAAAATCTGATAAAATCAAGCAAAATAGTATAAGAAACAGACAGTTTTAAGCGTACATTTAGAAAATAGCATTTTCAGAAAATATTTAAGATTTCTACTATAAAAAAGACAACTATTAAAGATTTTAATTAGCTTTCATTTTTAAATTAGACGATTGCAAAGAAACTGAAAATATTATTAAAAATATGAACCAAATTCTAATCTTTAAGTACACTATTACGTAGAATTTTTTACAAAAATCTCTGCAATTTTGTTCTGAATATGATCCATTTGTAAAAAGTAGCCTTTTCGGCTCTGTTGAAGTTATAACTGGCTTTGATGCTACTACATTTATTGCAAAAGTTGACTTGGATTTTCATATTCCGCCTATCACTCTACCGGTAGCTTAAGTAACTCTTGATTATATTTAAACTCCGTTTGGGAAATTCTCATTGTTAAATTTAATGCACCTCTGATCAAGCAAGAAATTTTACTTGGCAAACTGAGATATTCGGATTGTATATTCTTTGATTTGCTATAAGGCTGGTATCCACTAGATAATCTTTTTATTCTAAACATGAATTTTTCAATTTTATTTACATACAGGTAATCAAATTATACAGTTAGATTAGTTAATCATAAAGTTAATTTTTTTTTTTTACAATAGATAGCTCTTCATCTTCTTTTTGCTTTTTTTTTTATTTTATATATCCTGTTTAGTTTACTTATTTTTAAAACATTAAAGAAGCATTATAGCACACATTTATTTAAATACATTTAATCGCAATTATGTACAAATTTGTTGAAATATAAGCGCAAATATAAACCAATGTATACTTATATATTCACAAATATATACTTAAATATATACATAAATGTAAAAAAAAAATGTACACAAATACATATATTTTAATAAAATTGTAAATTTAATCGTGAAAGTATCTCTTTTAAGAAAAATAGTTAATTTATAGCATTTTAATATATGAACTCAGAATTTACGAACAACCTACAAGCAAAACCCAGCAACATAAGTGAATAATTTATGTGACTTAACCTTTTTAGTGTAATACAAGCAGTTTTTCCTTTGGTATATTTTAGTTTGTTTGAGAGTTTAAAAATAGTATAATTTATATTGAAATAAAAATGGATGAAGACTTTGAAATGGACACTGGGGAGGACTTCCAAGATGAGGAAGTAAGATAGTTTAATTGATGTTGCTTTTTTTTATTAATATTATTGTTTATCACTAACAAATAGTATGATTTTAATTATGATGATGACGAGGATTTGATTGAAGATGACCAAATTGACTTGGTAATATAATAATGTTTTTACATTTTATGGAAATATACTAACTTTTAAGGAAAACAAATATTACAATGCAAAAGGTATACTAAGAATTAATGTATTGATAATATTTATGCATTTAGTTTGTTTGGTTATTAAGAATACTTAACGTATATTTTATCCTTATCTAACTGTATAGCTATAAAAGAAGAAGACCCAGAAGAGGCGATAAATGAATTTGAATCTATCGTGGATCAAGAAGAAGAAAAAGGTGAAATAGGATTCAAATCACTAAAACAACTAATAAAACTTTCCTTGATTTTAAATAAAAAAGATAAAGCATTGAGTTATTATGAAAATTTATTGTCTTATACGAAATCTGCCGTAACAAAAAATTATTCTGAAAGATCTATTAATACAATTTTAGATAATATTTCTGCCCGTTTTTCTAATGTAAATGATGCAGAGTTTACAGAAAAGTTTTACAAAATTACATTAGAATCTTTAAAAACTGATAAAAATGATAGACTATGGATTAAAACGAATTTAAAATTAGCTCAACTGTGGTTATCAAAAAAAGATTTTCCAAGATTAGAACGGACAATAAATAGTATTAAATCCTTTTTTAATTCAAATGATTTTTATTCCACTAACCCTTATAAAGGATCAGAAGCTTTCACTTCTTCTTTAAGTACGAATCAGTCGAATGGTACGTATTTATTGGAATTATACGCAATAGAAATTCAAATGTACACTATTCTAAAAGCAAATAAAAAAATTCAAGCCGCTTATGACAAAGCAGTTCGAATTCAAAGTGCGATTCCTCATCCTAAAATCATGGGTATAATAAGAGAATGTGGTGGAAAAATGTATATGGCTACAAAACAATGGGAAAAAGCTAAGGAAGAATTTTTCGAAAGCTTTAAAAACTATGATGAGGCTGGTTCCCCACGAAGATGTACGGTTTTAAAATATCTTGTATTGTCCTCTATGTTATCTCCACAATCACGTAATATTAGTGTATTTGAATCTCCAGAGGCTCGCCCTTACAAATCTGACCCAGAGATTGTGGCTATGACAAGTCTTGTCGAGTCTTATTTCCATTCCGACATAAAATCTTTTGAAAGAATTTTAGCACAAAATTATACCTCAATTATGACAGATCCTTTTATTAAATCTTATATTGATGAAGTTTTGATTTCTATTCGAGCATCTGTTATATGTAAAGTCATTCAACCTTTTACAAGAGTTTCAACCACTTGGATTGCCAATAAAGTCTTTGGGAAATCGCTATGCAATAACTCTCAACAGGATTCTGAAGAAAATCCTTTACCTGAATCAAAAATAGCTGAAGTTGAGGTATTAATTGAAACTTTGATTCTTGACAGAAAAATTCGTGCTTTACTAGATCGTGTATCTCACACTCTAAGCATGGATGCGGAAAATCCTGTGGATCCTTCTTATAAATCAATATATACAAAGGAAACTTCTAAAGAAGAAAGTATAGAAGATTCTTCATTTAATTCTCCAACTGAATCTCCAAAACCAAAAGAAACTTCCTTGTCAATTTCCAGACAATTACAATCAGAAAGATATTTAACAATTGGTAGACTTAACGATTCTTTAACAAGTCTGTTACATTCTTTATCTTTCACTAATTGAACTTATAATAATTACATCATCTTACCGTTTTTTCTTTATTTGATTTAATTTTTACAAACAAATCTATTTTTTTTTCTAAAAAAGTACAAAGAAAACTAATACCATTTTTTACTATACAACTTCATGAAATACATTAAATAATACATTTAATAAATATATACAAAGAAATTATAACGGTATATAAAAATAAATAAGACAGTTGAAAAACAAGACAAATAAAACAAAAATAAACCAATCAAATCATAAATATGCTTAAATAATTAAGTAAATAATTAAATAAATAATCAAGGTGCATCCACTTCAAATTAAAAAACAGATAACCAATATATTATTAATAAATCATAGCATCATTCCAAATTAATATAGATAATACAAAAGTTATCAGCATAGATTACATGCAAATAACAAAATCTTAAGATTGAAGATCACATCCAAAGTCATATAGTGATCCTAAAAAGACCTGTCTAGAATTGAATAATAAAAATTTTTAAAAGTTAAACAAGAAGAATAGTGTAACAAAAAACGAAAAATAATAATCAAGAAAAAAATAATAAATAAATAACAAAAAAATAGCAAAAAAAAGAACAGCGCCTTTGTTCAACCTGTATTATCACAAATTTTCTATATTAAATAAAAAATTAAATTCGTATTCTTTAAAGACCAACCGTATTCGTATAAGAAATATGAAAACTTGTAATTAAATAGTAATAACAAAAATAAATTATTCCAACAAAAATTCCATCAAGACAATAACGACCCCATTTTAGCAGTATAAACATAAAAAATAAAAATAAAAAAATTTTCTTTTTTTAGAAAAATTTTTTCATTTCTTTGGCTTATTTTTAATTCTTTTTAAATTCTTTTTAAATTTTTTTTTTTTTTTTAAATATGAATAAATGAAAGTAAGAAATTTTAATTATATTTTTCTTCCTTTCCAACAATAGCTAAAAAGACCTGTTCCAAAGTAGTCGGCGAAATAGAGTAGCTTCTGATATTCAATTTTATTTTTGCGGACTCTAGTATTTGAAAATATTCAGAAAGCTTACGATTGTGCAGAGGAACAGCAAATTTCATTTGTCCAGTCCATCCAATCATATCGCCAACCGCATTTTCTGAAAATGAGACTCTTGGTGCACCATCTAAAGCCATACTTGCTCTATGAGTTGTTGTGGTTGTAATTGTGTTTTCGAGCATAAATTGATCTTCACAGTCAACATATCCAAATCTATCAAATATCCATCGTTTAATTGATTTGAGCTCTTTATTTGTGGAATCTGGGGCTGAATTTAAAACAATATGAACAAGATAAAAGCTTCCTTGACTCTTTCTAAGTTCTTCGGATGATCCTGCAGCAAGCATCTTACCTGCTATTATACCAACACGAGAAGCTAATGCATCAGCCTCTTCCATAGAATGTGTTGTTAATAAAATAGCTCTATTATGAGAAATTGAAGATAAAGTACGCCACATACGACGCTTAGCAACTGCATCCATTCCAGATGAAGGTTCATCAAGAAGTAAAACACCAGGATTTCCAAGTAAAGCTACAGCTAAAGATAGCTTTCTACGATTTCCACCTGAAAGTGCAAACGCTTGTCGACGTCTAAATTTATCGAGCCCAACTGCGCGTATCACAGCATCAACATTTTTCAAGATACTGCCTTTAGGTATACCCTTTAAACGAGAATAAAAATTTAAGGTTTCGTGTACAGTCATCCAATCCATTGCGTCAAATTGTGGACAAACACCTAAATGCTCGTGAGCCTTGCTTCGTTCAAACCCAATGGCATTCCATCCATCAACATACACGGTGCCGTCTGAAGGTGAAAGTTCACCGCGAATAATGTTGATAGTTGTTGTTTTACCTGCCCCATTAGGTCCTAATAAAGCAAAACATTCGTCAGGGTGAATGCCAAATGTGGCATCATTAACTGCAAAAAATCTACTGGAGCCATGACCAAAAACCTTTTTAAGGTGTACTACCTTAAGACCCATTAATGATTTATCTTGATCGGAAATAGAATGTCGCCTCTCAGAGTTATTTTCTTTAATTTCTAATAAAGTTTTCACTTCAGAATCTACTCTTTCCGCTTCCTTTCTAACATCTTTAGAATACGCTTCCATCGTTTCGACATCTGATTCAAAAGATTTATTTCCTCGTAAGAAATCTAAATTCTTCAGCTTTTCAAACACGACAGAAATTTGTCCTGAATCCCAGGCAATTAAAAATAAATAGTATACTATAATTTGACAGCAAAGATACAATATAGGACCGCCAAAAACTAACAATTCCCCTGGGTATTCGCGAAAAGCTGAACCATTACATCGCACACCAAAAACGTTCATTGCAACAAATAAAGAACGCATTAATGATGCAACCGGAGCCACTAAAGAAAGGGTGAAATTTATAGCAACTAAGTTATTATCAATTCCAAGAGCTGGTGCATAAGTAACAGTCACCATATATGCCACAAAATAGGCCAGCATATAAAGTACCTGAAAGGCAGCAACAATGGCAAATGCAGAAAGTTGAGATTTGACAAATAAAGAAATAATATAAGATAATAAAATCGAGGCATATCCATACAAGATAAAAATTAAAAAAATATAACCAAAGTCATAAAAAGCCCATGGAGAACATTTATACAATATAATAATCGAAACAGCAGAAGTAACAGATACAATCACTGCATCGAAAAAAAAATGCGCAAGCCAAAGAGGCATTACTCTGAGACCATTTGAATATTGTAAAGCTCTTACTTTTCTGACGCGCTCCAATGTAGGGTAAAGGGATGCAAAAGCAGGATAAACAGATAACGCTAACGAAAAGTATATTATAAATTGAAGAACATCACCAAAGGAGCTTACCCAAACACCAGCCATGGGTTCAATATTTGCTGCGACTGTTGCGGTACCATTCGCAAGGATATTTGTTAACATGTTTTGTAAAGAAAAACCAGCTGAGTTTGCGTAAAAGCCGTTCACTTGGAATGCTATACCAGGCGGGTCAATATGAAATCCTCCAGGAGTGACTGTACCATAATTGTTATCTACTGCGGTAAACATATTATCTATGGTATCTACAAAAGCTATACGTTGAGTAAATGCAGGCAAAAAGAATCGTGTTTGGGCCCTGGTGTATCCACTAAAGCTTCCAACAGCATATAAAAAGTTTGCAACTCCATTTAATGAGGAATAATATTGTTCTTGGCTTCCACCAATAAAATTGGCACCAAACAATGCTCCGATACTTGAACCATACGTATCACTTTTATATTCCTGAAACGTGCAAGTTGGAATTCTGTAAGATTTTAAATAAGTTTGGGTTACACCACCTACAATTGCAGGTAAGAATAACATAATCACTGGAATTATCCATCCTCTTTTTAAAATAATTAAGCGTTTGTATAAAATAGCACCAATTTGGTCCCAAAAACTAGTCATTGTTGCTTGTTCAAGTTCTGATTCGGCATCCAAAGAAGCTGAATCATTAGGGCTGTTATTATTATCTTGGTCATTATTCGAAATATTATTAGAAATTATATTTTTTGAATTTGGAAGAATATTGCTATCTTTTTCTGAAATTTCGTTTTCTTTTAAATTCCCATACATTGATGTAAAAGTTCTCGATGAATCGGAAGCAATTAATGAAGTATTAGCAGGCGGTGTCACTGCACTAGAAGTTTTTGTCATTGTCAAATTACTTGAGTCTTTTGTTTCATCTATTGATAAATTATTTATTCCCCTTTTTTTACTATCACCACTTTTTTTCACCTTTTTTTCTGATTTCAAGTGGCTTAAATCAAGATGGGCAGAATCTCTGACAGAGGGATTCGAATTAGACTGCAAATCTGGGCTTGCAATACGCATAAATACTTCTTCTAAACTTGGTCCTTCTATTTTATATTTAATCTTATTATCTTCTAAATATTTAATAAATTCACCTGTTTCAGCACCAGTGGCTAGTTCAACACTGTGCATGTTAGAAGAAGAAGGGTCCTTATATTGAACAATATACCCTCTACCGTATTTTTCTTTTAAATCTATAGATAATCCCTCTACTCGTAGATGTCCAAGTGACATTATTGCAATATGGTCAGATAAAAGATCAGCTTCATCAAGGAAATGAGTAGTCATTATAATTGTTGCTTCTCCTCTTATTGCACGAAGAATATTCCATATTTTATGTCGTGATATGGGATCCATTCCGGAGGATACTTCATCTACACAACATATTTTAGAGCCACCGCATAACATTACGGCAAGTTGTAATTTTCTTTGTTGGCCACCAGAAAGGGTAGCAGCTCTTGCATTTTTCTTTTTTATTAAATCACATTTATTAATAATAATATCGCAATCGGAATCAATTTCTGATCTTAACGTGCCTTTTAAAAGAGACCAAATTTTCACATGTTCATATACGGTCAGTTCGTTCCAGAGTACATTATGTTGCGGACATATTCCAATTGAAGATTCGTCATTCATTGTGATGCAACCTGAGGTTGCTGATTGAATACCAGATATGATATCAAGAGTTGTGGTTTTACCTGAACCATTTGAACCGAGTAGACAGTAGATTTGACCTTCTAAGATTGAAAGATTTAAATCGTCTACAGCGAATACTTCAGGATCAGTATCTTTCATAAAGATTTTGACAAACCATTTTGGTAAGGGTATATGCAATATGGATGGTCTATATATCTTAGTCAAACCCTTGATCTGAACACCGTAAGGGCAACGTGGATCAATTTTATGATGCACATGAGTTCCATATTGTACACGTTCGACAATGTATGCGCCAATAAAAAAGCCAAAGATTTGGACTACAGATGCTATCCAAAACATTCCATTAGCAACGCTTCCATCAGGACTATTTTTAATAAGGTTTACAGCATGATGAGAATATTCCCATCTTGCTAAATTTTGAATGAAATAAGTGTAGTTCATGCCTGGGAAAAGAAAACTTAAAACATAAATTGTTGTAATATCAGTAGCACCAGTTTGTGAAGTTTGAACAATTACCATTATAGCAGTGAAAACACAAAAACCTGATGTGAGTACACCGGCGAGCTGTGAACGGTTAAAAAATGAGGCCATAAACATGGAATATGAAACCAAGGCAAACCCGAATAAAATATGAAAAAGAATAGGTACAGTTGCTGGAGAACTTGGAAGTAATAATTTCCACAAGATTGCACCAGATGCAACCCAAGAAGGTAGGTATATGGAGGAAAAAGAGGTGAATATAGCTAATAAGCGAGATATTTGATAAACACCCATTCCTTCTAGTAATTTTGCCATACCAATTTCTCTTTCGACGGCCATTGTACCAGCAAGATGATAAACAACACCAATCATGATAAGAATGAAAGCTGGGGCAATAATTTTAATTGTATTTTTAAGATAATTGTCTCTAACGATTTGTTTATTACGCCAATCATTATAAGAAGTATAAGCCATAACTTGTGGAACAGTTGTTTGATTTCTAATAGCATCATCTACGGCCATTTGAATAGGAAGAATATATCTTTCGACGTATGATTTATGATTAAAGACATTAATTCTGTATAAACCAGAGTTTGGTCTGAGGGTATAATTGTATGTATTTGAGGTTAAATCTATTCCATTCCATACAATAGCTGCATAACATTTGCTGATTCCACGAAGAGATTGACCACAAACGGTATCAATCTCAGAAGCGTTTGTAAGTTTTATTAGTTGTGAATTTGGAATATCTGAAAAGGCATTATTTAATATTTGTTGCTCTAGATCAGTTAGGTTTGGACCGGAGCTTGAGTAAAAGGCAATTAGACTGTCTTGAACAGCATCTTTAAGAGATAAGGCAGGAAGAATGTTTCCAACTCCATATGTGGATGCAGGGTAGAAAAAGTCTTGTGCGTATCCAAGAAAAACAGTATAAGCAATGGGTAGAATAAGCGCCCTAATAAGAGTCCAAAACCAAGATTTCCAAAACAAAATATAGCATTTGCAGCAGAGTGCAAAAGTCTGTCTTAATGCAATGCGAAAATTTCTTGTGTGAATGAGCATTCCCTTACTGTGCTATTGTAGAATTAAAAATAGCTTATCAAATATGACAATATATATGTATAATATATATAATAATATCACTCTTATCTTTCTCACTTTTGCAATTGACTTTTTATTTGTTTATTATTTCTTTTTCCTTGCATTTGTTTCTTAAACATAAGTGAAAATGTAGTAAACAAGGAAAATAAAAGTAAACAAAAGTACTAGATAAGCTGCATTCAATGATGGTAATGCTATGAAACAATGGAAGAAATATAAAAAATAATAAATAAATAAATAATAAATAAATAAATAATAAATAAATAAATAATAAATAAATAAATAATAAATAAATAAATAAATAATAAATAAATAAACCACAAATACTAAAAAATAAAAAAACAAACAGTAAACAATTGCTGTTGAATGTTAACTAGTAAAATGCTAGTTAAATGCTAAAATTAAATGCTAATTAAACACTCCCGAATATACTATGCAGCGTATTCCCATTAACAAATCCTAAAGCAACCAGAAACAAGCAATATTGCAATTATTGATTGCAATATTATAAATGATTGTTATACAAGATTACTATATAATATTATTATACTGTAAATATTATTATACTGTATTATTATATAATATAACTATATTTCTATACAGTATTATTATACTACACAATATTATTTATAAATAATTCACTCAATTGAATTGTTTACAATACAATTAATTTAAAATATTAAATAATATAATAAATAAACAATCAACTACACAAACAATGCAAATTACAAACAAGGTAAGGATAATCAATATAATCAAATTGAGCACCGGGTTCGCCTTGCAGTGTTTACTTTTTATTAATTGTTTAATAATAAACTGATTATGCTTATGTAATATTATCAGTTTTTGCTCATATTTTATACAAATTTCTATTTTTTGCCCTGATTATCTACTGCGTCATATCGTAAATTTATTTTTTTTAGCAACAATTGCGCTTATGGAACTATCGGAACGTTGTTATGCAACTTCGGCACGCCGGGCTTTGTTTAAAAATTACTTGAAAAATTAAATATGTATATATATATAAATATGTTTAAATCTTACGTAAAATTTGTGTTCATTTTTTGTATTTTATTTATATGTGCATAATATTAATTTGCTTTGTTTTCTAGATAAATTTGTCTTCAGCCTAGACCCAGTTTCAATCCCATAAAATTACCCGATCAAACCGGGTAAGTTTTTAAATTAAATATTTTGATAAATAGAATAAACCCTCTTCCCTAATCAATTGTTAATTCATTCCGGTAGACTCTTTAGTTCCGAATTAAAAGCCGGGTATTCTATTGGTAATTTTGTTTAGATTCTGAGTAATCGTAGTAATTCGTAAATATTCTGATATACAATTGAATTCATACATACAATGCACACAAACATTACTTTCAATCAATATATACATACAAACATTACTTTAAATCAATATATACAAAACTCAAATCCCAAACCAAATCTATACTCAGATCTCATCCATCTCTTGTTGTTCGCTTTCCTCCTCTTCTCTCATCTGCATATACTTCCTACTGAAAGACTCCACATGAGTGGAAAGTTTTACCAAACTGGGAATATCCTCATTGTTTGGTACCCATCCATTCTTTACAATTCTGTCATTCCTGTATCGAATATACTCTTCTCGATAACCACGATCTTTTATAATCAAATAAGCAAAATAATCCAGCAACATCCGTCGCACAATCTCACTATCTGTAATCCAAAACCCTCGTCCTAAAATAGGTGCATGTATTCTAAACCTTACACATCTAGAAAGAAACTTTCGTATATCCATAATTCGTCCTCTGGCTCCATAACTGAACAGTCTCTCTACATATTGTGCTCTTATCCCAAATTTTGTCGATTCTACCCTCTTCTCACTTAAAACTTTACAACGTTTAACTGCGTAAATCCGTTCTATCAATTCTATCGAATATGGAAGACTCACAGCATATGCTTTTTCCTTGTATAATACATTCCAAATTTCACTAGAACGTTTCCCAAAATATTTTCGATAATACATAATTACTGAAACTGGAATTCCTGCATCGTCTATAGCTCTAGCCGGTCTTTTTACAATAATATCATCTCTTAATTTAAATGGTTTTGATCTTCTCCGTCTTGCTCGCGCTAGTTTTCTTCTTTCCTTTTCATCCTCGTCAACCCTTTTTTTCATTCCATACTGATAAAATCCAGTATTATATTGCCTCGAGGATATGTAAGAATTATTGTTTTCATTATTTAAAAAAGTTTTTTTCATTTGCTGGTTTATATTATTTGCTCTATTTTTTTTTAAAGATTTAAAAGACCATTGTGAAAAAGAACGTGTAGTTTCCAGACAGCCAGACGCAAAACTTTTTGTATTGCCAGTATGTGACTTGTACTTATTACCGCTTAAGCTACTTAGTTTTAAATACACTTCTCTTACCTTGTTAATATTGGGATTATTAATACTATGTTCCAAAAGTAAATCTTTTAAACTAGCCTCTTTTGGTTGAAAATGAAACTTGTAAAGTAATAATATACTTCGTATAATTCGCATTGTAACCATTTGCGGAGTAAGAAGTTTTAAAGCCATAACTATTGACAATCCATGTTGAGAGTCTAGTAATCCATATCTTAAAGCTTTCCACTCATCTGGTTTCAGTTTAGGTAAATTATTTTTTTTTATCCTTGGCCTCTCTTTATCAATGGCTATAACTGCTTGATGGGGTATTTCCTGCGAAGTATTAAACAATTTTTCATCTGTTTTTAAAAAATTTTGACTGTATAAACTTATAATTTCAGTTAAATATTTTATTATAATCTCAGCTTGTTCTTGTGATAAAGATTTGATATAATCAGCACTGTCTTGTGATATATGAGAATTATTTAAATCTTCTAATTCATGATGAAATATTGGCATCAAAAGAGAACCAAGTTCATTTAAATTTTTTAATTTCAATTCATTTACAGCTATTTTTAATACATCCTCAACCAATTCTAAGGGAAATGAATCACCATATTTACTATGTGTGTCCTTGGACGGATTTTGTAAAAAAGTTTTTAACGCCAAAATCAAATTTTCATACCTATTGTTTGATTTATCATTTTTAATATTTGAAGAATTATTATTAATTAAAAGTTGCAAATGCGATTTATTAAGAAAATCTAATTTATCATGATCTATATGTGGTCTATCAGAGGATAAATCATTTAAAGAGAAAATTTTTTCTAACTTAGATAACGACATTACTTCAGAGATACTTTTACCTTTTTCTCTATTAGGAATATTCCAACCTAATAAAGCAACATAATTTACAAGAGCCTCAGGTAGTATACCACCATTTCTATATGAAGATATTGAGATATCATTTTTTCTTTTAGAAAGTTTTCCATTAGAAGAACCCTCGCCAAAAATTAAAGGAAGATGACCAAATTGAGGTATTTGAAATCCAAGACATTGAGCAAGATAAATATGCTTTGGAGTAGCACTAATCCAATCTTCTCCACGAAGAATATTTGTAACACCCATTAAATGGTCATCAACAACTGAAGCTAAATGATAAGTTGGTATTCCATTAGATCTCATAAGTACAATATCATCATATAAACCATTTTGCGCATGTCCTTGAGGTTGGATATTAATTTCTTTTTTAAGCACAGTATCGAAAAATTTTGGAAAAATATCAGGGGTTTTCAATCTAACAACAAAAGGTTTTTTATCGTTAATTAAATTATTAATTTCATCCTTTGATAAATAAAAACCTCTTCTATCATAAGAAACTGAAATTGGGGGTTTAATTTGTGAGGCTGTTTGTCTTAATTGTAAAAGTTCTTCAGCAGATGCAAAACATTTATAAGCAAAACCATTCGAAATTAATTTTTCAATATAATAATTATAAATATTTAAACGTTTTGACTGAAATATTGGAATCGAATCAGGTATAATACCAACCCATTTTAAACTTTCAAAAATATCTTTAACCGAACCTTTAACTTCTCGATCTTTATCAGTATCATCAATTCGCAATAAAAACTTTCCTTTTACAGATTTTGCAGCAAGATAATTCACCAAAGCCGTTCTCAATGAACCTAAATGTGCATATCCAGTAGGAGAAGGTGCAAATCTAAATGTAGGTATATTCATTCCATTAATTAGAGATTTATGTTGCCGTCAGTATTAATATTTCTATGAATGGGTAAAATATCAAGTGAGCATTATTTATCTATATTAATTGAATTATTTTGGTAAATAAATATTATAATTACTGTTGTTATGGTAAATATTTAAAGCTTATTACGACTAATTACTATAAAAAAAGTATAATTATTGAGGTTGTCATGTGTCGCTATGGAAACCTTTTTTTTTTAATTGTACAATTATATTAAAAAACTGTTTGGTCTTAAGTCTAATGACTAACATTTCTTCGTATTTACTTTGTAAATTCGTTCGTACTAATCAAGATGAAATATATAAATCTCTTTCGCAATTTAAATTTTTTCTTTTTTTTTTTAAAAAAAAAAGCTAATTAAAATATATTATTTAAAATAAATTGATAAATATTCAAAAAAAAATTCATTTATCCATTGCAGTTCTATGAGTTTTCGCCTTTAGCAAAAAGATTCGTTGTGCACTATTAAAGTAAGTGACACGTGACTAATATCAGAAGAGATTAAAGTAGCAACCGTTGTGATGGGCATAGAACTGTGCATTAAGATAGTTTATACAATTCCACATTCGTATACTTTATCGAACAGTTGAAAATTTGATTAAACTTATAAAAAACTTGCGAAGATAATTCAAAGAGTTACAAAACCTGTTTTATGGTCCAGAGAAATTTTCAATTAAAAATTTGCACTATTACGTTCAAAAATGGCCCTTTGTAAACTGGTTTATTATTCATTTTGGAAGTTTACCAAATGCGGAGAAAAATAATTGCCATGACAATGCGTTTTTTGTAGGATATAGTTTAGCATGCAATATGAATTTGTCAAGCATTGTAAAAACGTTGAAGAATTTCGTCGTTGGAAATCAATAATGGAATCATTGATTTCTTTGATGAAGGGGATTGGTATAATATTAGACGCGCCCTAAATCCTTTTCCCGGCCCCATAAAACCGTTTTTTTAATCGTCTGAAAAAACCGTTTATGAATATTTTAAATCAACAGTTTCCACATATTTAAAAGTATTTTCGTAAGCGCAGTAAATGAAGGCTTGATTATTTGAATTAAAGTTTAAAAGTAACAATTTACATATTATTTCTGCATAAATTTAAAAAATGAATCGCTTGTAGTTAATTTTTAGAATGCATATTAATAAATAGTGATTTGTACACATATTAATAAATTGTATTAGCAACTAATATACATATTGATAAATTATGACAGATGTGTGAGATGTTTCAAGTAAACATCAATAGTAATGCATTACATAAAATAAATAAGTACACAACATACCAGCACTTATCTATGCGAGCATATTTAAAATTGCACACTTTTTGTATTAGAATATTCTTTGCATGATCAATTAGAAAAAATAAAAAAGATTTGATGAAATTTTATGCAAGCAGGTTTTTTTTTTTTTTTTTTGAAGTTCTTAAATAGTTTTACATTTTTTCAACTTTAAAAAAAAAAAAAATTTTGAAGAACTTTAAAAATCTTACAAATAAAATAAACTTAATGATTTATCTAATAAACATTACAATCCTCATACAAAATAATACTGTATTTAAACTTGAAATCTCGGTTTGGAGAATTTGTACATAGTAAAAATGAACATTTTATGTATACATTGTATTACATTGTATTACGTTGATTACATTTAAATTATTATACACCTCATCGTTCTTATTTTTGTAGTAGTAGATAAACAAAAAATAATAAGAAAAAAAGGGTATAAAAGAGGAAAAAATTCAGAAAGTACACAAATTAGAAAAAGCATAACAAGAGGTTCGCAGCTTTTTTATTCTTTGTTTGTTATTTGTCATTTTGCTAATTTTATAGTCAAGTTTTAAACACTTAGAAAATGCCATTTTGCCGAAATAACCTAGTTGTAAAATAAACATCAGGAAATACTATTTACAGATCAACTTAAATTTAAAGACAGATCATTCTAAATGTCTCACTACACTACATTAGGAGTAACGCCTAATGCTTCTTATGAAGAAATAAAAAAAGCGTATCGAAAAGCTGCTTTAGCAAATCATCCAGATAAGGTTCCACTTTCACATCGACAAGATGCAGAAAATATCTTCAAATCTATAGTGGCTGCTTATGAAGTTCTTGGTGATTCTAAAAGAAGAAGAGAATATGATATAAAGCATTTAAAAATAAACTCTTATCAATCAAATTTTTTTAAATCCAAATCTGAAGAAAACACTAATAAACATTCTTCTACTCGTAATTCTGCACAATATACCTCAAGTTATGCAAATTCTTTTTCATATATAAACGGAAAATTTTATTTTAATACCCGAGATACGAACAATAATTCAAATAATTCTTCTAATACTTCTAGTTCTTCTAATTTTCAAAATAATTCTACTAACTTTCAAAATAATACCTCAAGTAAGAACCATTTTGCTTCTTCTTCTTCGTATAACACTTCATCTTCATCTGATTTTGATCCATTTAAAACTTATTTTTATTCTTTTTCTTTTTCTACTGAATCTAATTCTAACACAAATTTCCATAAAAATTCTTCTTCAGATACCCGAAATACTAATATAGATCCAAATATTAGAATGAAAGAATCCATTAAAAAAAAATCCCCTGATTCAAAAGTAAAATTAAAAGTGAATTTAGAGGCTTTTTTTTGTGGTAAAATATATAAATTAAAATGTTCAAGATTAAGACATTGTTCAACTTGCAAAGGTGATCCTAAAAGAATATCTTCTTTTTATAGTAGATGCTCGAATTGTAAAGGATCTGGAAATACATACGCTATAGGTCGTTTACCAAACGGTCAAGGAATAAAAGCTCATGTTACTTGTACAGTATGTGGAGGTACTGGTACTGTACATAAATTTGCAAACAAGAGTTATAGTTCAAATTCAAATGATTCCCCTTTTTCTTCAAATAATGAGGACACTATTAATCCAAATGATTTTTTTTATTCAGAATCTGATGATCAATACTTATGCAAACCTTGTATGGGCAAAGGCACTGTTACTGAAAATAGTGTAGTTGAAGTTTATGTATGGCCGGGTGCAAAACCAGGAGACCATGTAAGGTTAAACGGTGAAGGAGATGAATACTTAGGAAGAAAACCAGGTGACGTGGTTATAACTTTTACTGATGCCGAATCTGAAGGAAGTAAACGTTTTAAAAGAAGAGGAAATGATCTATATACCATTATTACCATAGGATTAGGTGAAGCAATTATGGGAGTAAATCGTGCTGTTGTAGAACATTTAGATGGACGCAAGCTTTTATTAAAAATGAGTGGGAAGCAACTGTTTCATGGACAAGTACTCGTTATAGAAGGTGAAGGCATGCCTGGAGCAATTCGATCTCAAGCTGGGGATTTATATATGACGATTAATATAGCACAGCTTACAGAGGAAGAAAAAAAGAAATGGATTAATGATGAAGAAGTACAACAAGCTTTGAAAAAGCTCCCTGTTCCTAGCACTGGAGCAGTTTCTGATATGGAAACTCTGAATTTGACGACAGATGGAAGCAAGAAAAAGCAACACGAAAAAAGAAAAACTGGGAGTGATTCTGAGAATAAGAATTCAAGTGACAAAGAAAATGATAAATGTAATGAGAACAAAAATGATCATAAAAATAAAGATAAAAATCAAAAATATACTGAACCTGATGACAGTGATAAAATGACTGAAAATGGATGCAATGATGACGCTTCAAAGAATAATTCTGGCTATAAAAGCTCGACTTTTTCAGATAATCAATTCAATCCTGAACAAAAATTTGGAATTGAATCACCCAAAGAAGAAACTAGTCCAAGCAAAGCCATGTGGGGTTTTCCTGAAGAAGTTGAGATAAGAGTTTCTAGAATTATCAATCCCCACGACAAATCTACTTTTAAAAACTCTTCTAAAGACAAGGAGTATTCAGATTATGCTCACGATGATGATTATGATGAAGATGATGAAGATGACAATTATTGCAGGCTTCAATGATTATTATATTATAAGAGAATATTAATTTGAATAGTTTTCTTTTTATTTAAATTCTTTTATTACTATTTTTTTTTATTAATTTTTTAATTTTTTAATTTTTATTTGTCTATTTGTTTATTTTAATGATTATAACTAAATAATATTTATAACAATGGATTTGGGAACAAGGGGTTTTATTGTATGATAAATAAAGTAAAATTGTTTTAATTTGTTTATTATTTAAAATATTTTATCAATGATTTAATGCTGCTGAAAACAAATACGAGAGAAAAATTATGAAAAGATAAATGCAATAATTAACTATAATCTTGACAAAACATCTTTACTTATGACAGAATCAAAGCGGAATTCCAAATCTTTCTGTCTATCTCTAACTGGTGAAAGCGCCTTTTTTTCTAATAATAACGATATCAATAGCTCATCACCTTTACGATCAATCGTATGTACGCTTACTGGTGTAGAAGGATAAAGACTTCTTGCTAAATCTATAAGAATTCTTGCAGTTAATCCCCAAACAATTCTTCCTTGACCTAGATCAAAATAATTTGAAATATGAGATAAACCACCCCAATTATCTTCCTTGTATGAATACCAGTTTGGATGCGCTTTTTCATTTAAAACATCTTTTACAACTAGGCTAAACACAGAAGCGACTTCATCTTCTGAAACAGGATGAAGATTTAAAATGGCAGGTAAGTCATTTTCATCAAGTTCATATTCTTTATCGGTGGGTAAACTCATAATAATAGGTTTAACACCTAAGAGATTTCTAGAAAGATATGTGGATAAAATTCCTTGAGATTGTAAAAATGTATTATTAGAAAGTCCAATTTCCTCTTGTGCTTCTCTTCGTGCTGTATTATAAGCACCAACATCACCATCCCCATCTTCCGGATCAGATTTTCCTTTAAAAATAAATGTTATTAATATAGTATAAGGTAAAACAACAATAATAAATTCATACCTCCAGGAAACGCTACATGACCAGCAAATGAATCCATGTTTTGGGACCGTTGAGTAAGAACTATTCTATAGTTATCATTCGGGTTTGATTTGAATAATAATAAAAGCACAGCAGCTCTTCTTGACTGTGGAATTTCATTCCAAACCGACATGGAGACAGTTTAAAAACAAAACAATTGAATTGTATTTTAATATTTAATATGTATAAAAAAATATAAATTATTAATTTATTGTTCTAATAAACTATGATTTAGCAATCGCCATTTTTCACTAAATAATGAAGCATGTTTGCTGACATAAGCGGTATGTGCTTTATTTTGGCTTTTTTTAATTACTATCCGAGGATGCAAATTTATTTAAAAATGAATAGTTTAAAATAAATAAAATATAATTTAATTTATAATTAATATTACAATACTGTTTGTAGATTGAGTATATTTTACAAATAAATGTTAAAAAAATCAAGTCTCTATTTGAAACTATGATGTACAATTTTACATTAGTTTATTGTTTTGTATTTCTTACGTTTAAACTCCTGTTTAGTTTTACTGGACTTCATACCTATATAATATAAGCTGCTAAATTAAAGTTGAAGCTTAATATTTATTATTTTATTGAGTTATTTAGTTAACAAATAAAATAGCTTAAAAGTTTTCTTTTTTTAATATATATTTATTCAGTTTGAGTGCTTTTACAAAAAAAGATGCTTTTAACTAAAAGTAGCAACCATTAATTTCTGTTTTGAGTTAGACTGTCAAAAACGGAAACAGTTTAATAAAGCGAGTATAATGGAAATAATATAGAAAGGAAAATATATGAATAAGCGTTTTTGTGAAATATTGATGGGAGTTAATTAGTTGTAAATATTTTTTTAAAGTAAAGCCTACACGTAGTATACAAGTGGATATTAATAACTATTTAGTAGCAACTTTTTGGCAAATAATTTTGACTATTGTTTATTTATTTATTTATTTATTTATTTATTTATTTATTTATTTATTTATTTATTTATTTATTTATTTATTTATTTATTTATTTATTTATTTATTTATTTATTTATTTATTTATTTATTTATTTATTTATTTATTTATTTATTTATTTATTTATTTATTTATTTATTTATCTATTTATTTATTTATTTATTTATTTATTCATTTATTTATTTATTTATTTATTTATT